>VMDO01005751.1:0-108154 GCA_007922755.1 Pedetes capensis | reverse complement strand
AGAGATCTTTTGCCACAGCTTTTCCTAGAGCAATGCGTCTTTGGATTTCTTGACTGCTGCTTCCACGGGTGTTGATTATAGAGCCAAGCAAAGTAAAATCTTGGACAACCTCAATCTTTTCTCCATTTAATGTGAAGTTGCGTGCTGACCCAGTCGTAAGGATTTTTGTTTTGTTGATGTTTAGGAGCCTTTTTTATTGTGTCATACATTCTATTCCTTGTAACCTCTATTTTAAAGATTTGATTATAGAACATTGGGGTATAACCTATTTATTCAATAAGAATTCTAGAAGTCTTAATCCCACCCACCCATCAGTAACTTCTGTGTGCCAAACTCCTTTGAGCTGGCATGTTCATATTAATTTGGTTTAGGAGAAATAGATAAACCTGAGCCAGGTGAAGTTAATTTATAGCATAAAAAAGTTCAAGTGCCATGATAAATGCCAGAGGCACTCAGCTTTGGGGTAGGGATCATATGGGGTGGGGGAGCCTTAGTCCCTGAAGAACCACCTACCTCTCACAGGCAATAATAACCCAAGAATTCAGTTCCTTCCTGTGAAGGCTGTAGTAGGTCTTATCAGATCTCATTTAAAACAAACACGTCTGCTGTCCCATTTCGAAAAACTATACCCTCTCTTGATTTCTACATATTGGCTCAGTCCTTTCTCTTTGAAAGCACTATGCGGACGAAACCCAACCTGTGGGTAGATAAAGCCTATATGCTGACAATTTGAGTTCCTCACACTAGATGGCTTAACCTTGGAAGTCTTTACAGGAGGATCATCTTATTAAAACTTGCTAACATACATGTTTTCATATAGAAACTTGAAATGATTTAGTCAGCTTGGGCAAAGGGATTTTTTTGGTGTGGGTGGGTGTTGGGGTGGGTTTGTGTCGATGTGTTTCCTTTCTGGCAAAAAAATGTCTGTATATCTCAGTTTTCAGCCTACAGTTGTACCACTGTGGCATCCTATCCCATCAGATCTTGAAATCTAAGCAGGGTCAGGCTTGGGTAGTACTTGGATGGGAGACTGCCTGGGAACACCAGGTGCTATAGGCTTGGGAAAAGGACTCTGCAACCCACTCCCAAAACACAATCAGCCACTGTAGACCTATGAATAGCAGAGAAGCATTGACAATAGTGTTTTGCCTGTTATAAGTACGGTTGCTATGAGTCAGGCACTGACTCGACAGCACCTCACAACATCATCTCAGTTTTCTAATAAAGTTAGCCATTTATTTAAGGAGGACATGGGGTTAAAATGTTGACTAAGTATGGAGGAAGTGAAGTCCACTGGTTCAGGGCATGCTCCACCAGCAGGGAGAGACTGTTTCCCTGTTATCACAAGGCAATCCTGATGAGCAACTAGACATAGTTTGCGTACTGAATTAGATTGCTGCCTTGCTCCTCCTTCCGCATTTATTTCTTTGCAGTCAATTTCAAATGCTGATCATTTCTCTGTGTAACCCAAATGTCCACAGGATTTTCACCTCATAATATGTTGGGAGTGTAAAAGTTCCCAAGAGCCACAGAGATTTGCAGATGAAAAAATTCACCCTGCCTTGGGTCCTCTGAGTGCTGCTTGTGTTGCTGAAATCGGTGTCTTAATCAAGCTGATCCAGGGCTGCTTTCCTGTGCCTGTCTCCGGATGATCCTGGTAACCTGAGCTCCCCAGCTTTCTGGCCAGGCCGTGCAGTCGGAAGGAAGCCATTTCCTTTCCCTTGGAGGTAATACACATCAACTGGGCAGGACCAAATGTTCAAAGACAGCTTCACCCTCAACACAAGGGTGACACAGGCCTGGAAGGAGCCCTTTGAAATGCCAGGGCAGGTTGCAAGCTGACTGAGCAGCCAATCAACCGTGCAACACGTGGAATCCATTAAGGTTGGCAATTTTTGCCCAAGGGACAAAAGTGCCTTTACATTGGCAAGGCCAGAGGACTTGGCTCACACTTGACCATATTTGTAAAGGGATCCTTAAGGGAATTTGAGGCAAAGGAGGTGAGTTTTTTCCCCCCAGGGCCCTGTTTCCTGCTGGAGCAACCTGCCTGTGGAAGTAATTAGGTGCTGTGCTGATGGGTTCCCTGTCAATGACTCTTCACCGTGTCCAGGAGCAGTTGTCCACAGAGTGCAGGGCCATTCTGTGAGTATTTCCTTGAGGGGAAATGGCCTACCCACAGGGAAGTTATCCAAACAAGAATGATGGTGTGCTTTTCCTATTATTATTATTATTATTATCATCATCATCGTTATCATCAGCATCATTGATGATGGGGATTGAGCCAAGGGCCTTCGGCATGCTAAGCATGAGCTCTACCAAGGAGCTGTACCCTTAATCCTCTATTATTATTACTTTTAATGTTGACGTTGTTATAATTATTTTTAATGTTAATACCATCAGTACTTTCTGTCTATGCTTAGAAAAAAAATACAATACATATTTCTTAGGACATTTTATCCTGATAATTTTTCCATTCTGTCATTTAAAAACACACATCTAGTTGTCATAAAGTCATCTTTAGACCATAACTTTATTTAAAATAAAATTATTTTAATGTAGTTCTACATTGGATATCATTCCTGTTGTTGTCGTTAGGTGCCATCGAGTCATTATTCGACTCATAGCGACCCTACGTACAGCAGGGGAAACACTATTGTCAGTGCTTCTCTGCTATTCATAGAGCTTTCGAGCTTTCAATGGCGTATTAATTTTTGGGAGTGGGTTGCCGGGTCCTTCTCCCAAGCCTACAGCACCTGGTGTTCCCAGGGAGTCTCCCATCCAAGTACTAACCAGGCCCGACTCTGCTTAGCTTCCAAGATCTGATGGGATCGGATGGCACAGTGGTACTGTTGCAGGCTGAACATCATTTATAAGTGTGATTAAATTCTAGTAAGATAGCTATGGTAAAGCCCTTAATGTGCAACAACATATTTTCTTCTACAGAGATAAGGTGTAAAGTATAGAGCTGGAAACCAGGAGCCAAAGCTCTAGATCCTGTCCTACAAGATGCTCACTAAAAACAGCAACTGATCAATGATCAATTCAAGAACTTCCATGCTTACACTTATATTTCATACTTTATATTCCATACTTAGAGGTTGACAACACACATTTGCACATTAAGAGCATTCAGGTTAACAAAGCTAAAACCTATATTTCTCATATTCCTTTGCCACTATATTTTCTAATGGAATTTAGGTTTCTTCAGCTTAGTTGTATTAGTGCAAGTTTTGTGTCCATAACTGAGTTAAGTAGGGGAGAGGCAGTGGGTAGGATGTACTTATTTTAGCTAGTCCAGATGTTGCAGATGCAGAATGACTTTGAAGCAGAGTTCTGGAAATAACTTCTATTCCCTGGATTTATGCTGGGGCAGAGTGTTCCTGGAAAACAGGTGCAGAGGGAGCTTCATCCTTGCTAGATCTCAAGTGAAGTAGTGAGATCCTGGAGCCAACAATTACGATAGCGGCTTGCAGATTCTCAGTTCTCTGGTTGCAACTGTGAAACAGTTCCCTCATCAGGCCAGTTCTTCAGTGGTGTTCTGCAAAGAATTCTTTAAAGCCCACACTAGAGCCTATTCTTCTAGTTACTCCAATGATTCCATGAATGAAGTCCTTTTCTGCTTACAGTAAGTAGAATGGTGTTTCTTACCAGCAACTGACCCCTTCCTGGTACACTGTGGTTCTCACTCTTGTATCATTCATGATCATATGAGTTGGGAGATGTATGTTTGCCCTTTTCCCTCGACCTACAATTGTTCTTGCTAGATGGTATTTGATTTCCTACTTTCCCTAACAGTAAATCCTTCTTATACTCCTTGAACTCTCCCCTCTGTCTTTCAGTACTCTTGTCAAACTGCCATTTCTCTGTGAAGAGCTCAGCCTCCTGGGGAGGCTAGGGAGATTCCAAGACTTAAAAATGGTGCTTTCTTGTTCACTTCAGTGCTCAACCCAGAGAATGGCTGATATGGCTATTGGAAAGCCTCTGGAGACTAACAATAAATGGAAGAGAGTTCCGAGCTTCAAAATGTTTTCTGACATCATGTGAAATTTCATTGTCACGTTATGAGTCACAGTCCACCTTTGACAGATTGCTTCCACTTTATGAGCACAGTGATTCCAAATCATAGCTCTCCATTCCTTGAACTGCCAAAGAACTTGCTTTGGGAACTGGCAACCTAGAGTTTTCCTCGAGGGCTAAAGAAGACAAAAATATGTAAAACTTAAAATTTTGACTTTTAAAAAATTATATTTAGCACAGGTTTTGATAGAAATTCTCATTATGATTACAAAATACTTTTATTTATGGGTATAGTTTGTGTTATGGCATCTATACTTGGGGTCACCTTCTAGATGTGCGTGAGGTACACTATGTATGAGTCTTGTGTTGGGTTCTGGTGTACACTGGTGTGTTGGTCAGCTCTCTGTTGCTGTAACAAATACCTGAGGTAAATCAACTTAAAAAGAGAAAAGGCTTATTTTGGCTCACAGTTTTGGAGGTTTCTGTCCATGGTCAGTTGGCCCCATTGCTTTTCAGTCTGTAGCAAGGCAGCAAGTGGTGAAGAAAGCTGCTTACCTCAACAAAAAGAGAGGAAAGGGGTTTGAATTCCAATATCAACTTCAAGGGCATACACTTAATGCCTTAACTTCCACGAGGCCCAAACTTTTGTTTTGTTTTGTTTTTTGGTGGTACTTGGGAGTTGAACTCAGGGCGTCATACATGTTTTGCAAGTACTCAGCTACTGAGCTACACCCTCAGCCCATTTTTCACTTTTTAATTTTGAAGCAGTTTCTTGGTTAATTACACAGGCTGCCTCTAGTCTCAAACTCATGATTCTCCTGCTTCTGCTTTCTGAGTCCCTGGGATTACAGGCATGCACCACCGTGCCCAACTAGGCCCCACTTCTTAAAGTCATTTCGGCCTCCCACTAGTGCCACACACTGCCAACCAAACTTTTAGCACGTGGGCCTTTGGAGGATATTTATCCAAACTACAGCCGGTAACAAGTGGTTCCTCACATCCGGTAAAGCAGGAAGAATCTGAGAATTTCTAGCTGCAACTCTTCATAAGGATGGTCAGGTATACATTCATTCATTCATTCATTCATTCATTTATTTAATTTATTTTCATTCTTTCTATGCCAGGTACTGTGGCATACAGATATTCAGGAGGCTAAGAGAGGAGAATCAAGAGTTTGAGGCCAGAGGCAGCCTGTGCAACTTGGAGAGACTCTGTCTCAAAATAAAAATAATAAAATAAAAAGGGTGCTGGGGGTGTGGCTCAGTGGTAGAGCAATTGCTTAGCATGTATAAGACCTTGGGTTCAAGCCCCTCCTCCCCTGCCCCAGTACAGAAGAAAGAAAAGGGGGAGGAGGGAGGAGGAAAAGGAAATACTTCTTTCTTTTGAACCTAAATTTTCAGTGAAATAGTATTGATTACTTTCTCCTTTTCTGTTTTTTTTTTTTCGGGGGGGGGGTGCCGGGGGAGGGACTGATAAAACTACCACACATTTAAGCTATGCTACAGTATTAATTTCCGGAGAAGGACCTGGCAATCCACTCCCAAGGCAATCCCGGAAACAGCCATTGAAAACCCTATGAGGGTTGCTATGAGTTGGATACCCACTCGACGGCACCTAACAACAACAACAACAGTATTAATTTATGGGAGAAGGACCTGGCAATCCACTCTCAAGGCAATCCCGAAAACAGTCTGCCATTGAAAACCCTATGAGGGTTGCTATGAGTCGGATACCGACTCAACGGCACCTAACACCAACAGTATTAATTTATCTAAAAATGTTATAACTTGAAATCTGCACTTCTTAAGATCAGTTTAGATTTCCCTCATGGTATCCTTTGTCCTCACAGGGTGGCTCTTACATAAAGGGAACAAATATCCAAGGATACTCTGAAATTGACATCGTGTTGTTCAGTGAAGTATTTGCCAAGGGGAGCAATTGTAAGAAACAACTGAGAGAACAGTTGGATGTCCTGAGAAAGAACTTGAAGCAAACTTCACATGGGAACAGGTCTGGGTGAATGTGTTTCTGTGAATTATTTTATTGCACAGGTGGAAAAGATTGTTAAAGAAAGCTCACAGTATAGCACAAGAGGACATTATTGAGTACTAAATTACTTGTGTGTGCTCACGTTAAATTTTGGGGAGAAAACTTAGAGAGATTGCCCCAGAGGCATTTTTTAAAAGATTTCTAGCTAAACTTTTGAAGAAATTTCATGAATTTGAGATCCTATGATTTGAGGACTAATTATGTGTTCTCCAGTGCACCTTTATTTAATTTCCATCCCCTGAGCTGAAATCTGACTCTGAGCAATGCAAACAGGAAGGGGTGGGAAAGGCGCCTCCAAGTGCTGAAGTGTCCTTAAGACACATTTGTCGGGGGTTGAGGGGGTAGCTAAGTGGCAGAGTGCTTGACTAGCAGGCACAAAGCCTTGTGCCCAATTGAGCACCAAAGCAAGCAAACAAACAAAACAACAACAAAACACACAGTTTGTCTGACAAACATTCCCTTCAGGGATGTCTCAGGTTTCTTGCCCATGTGGCTTTGCTGACATACACATTGTCTCTTTGTCCCAAATGTTGAACTAATCAGTCCTGTTTTAGGCTAGTTCCAAAAACAAAACAAAACAAACAAAACAAAAAATTAAAAAAGGAGAAAGACAAAGAAAAAATCTTTATTATGCTATTTATTTTCCTATTTCATTTTTATATCTTTTGCTATTTTTTTCAGTTGAGTGAATTGAGAATGCAGAAAAATGCAAATAACTATATTATAAAGTGAATAACACATTTTTCTCGAAGAAATACAGGCCAGGCATGGTGCCACTTGAATTCCAAAATAAGATCAATGCTTTGAAACAATGTCCCAGAACTGTTTATTAATTTAAATAATAGATTTATTACCAAACCCTGGCTTCAACCAAGTATAGAAAAGTAACTTGAATGTCTCTTTTAATGAAAAACACTACCTCTAGGAATACCAAACACCTACTAAATTATGCTAGTTAGCAAAAGATGACAGATGACTGGCATGGAGGTGACCGCATGAAGTACATTGGGGTTGGTAAGGCAGAAAGAGAAATGATGAAGTTTCACTTACAATGACACTGAGTAAGGAAAGCCTGCCTTTAAGAGAAAAGAAAAAAGAAATGGAAGAATGTGTTTCTCATTTGTGTCCTTTGCTTCTTCCAAGTTTTCTCCGTTAAATTTGTAAACAGTGAGGTGCAATAGACCATTATTATTATTATTATTTATCAAAATAGGAGAGTTAATATTCTTCAAATGCATATTAAACAGAAGAGTTAGGGTGCATTCATTCTCTGGCAATTTTATTTGGCATCAAAATCCTTCTTCTTCATTGTTATGTCCCTTTGCTCTACTCCCAACCCAGGAAATCCAAAGAACCTTATTGATGATCTCTAATGTTTCCCTCTTCCTCTGTATTTCAGGAAGCCTCCTGGACAAAACAGTGCTTGAAATTTTAATTTTGTTAGATTTCTAGAATGAATTTTGAAGTAGAACCCATGAAACATAATAGCCTTGAAAAACACAGTGCATTTTGCTCTAATTGTTCCTGACTGAAAACAAGCAAACTAATTTTCTAACCTGTGGTCTTTCTTTCAACTCATTAAATAATCCAATTTGAAAAGCATTTAAAGTGGAGCAGAATTCCCAGGTAACCATTATCCTTTTCTTTGTAGCTATCAAATGCTAACTCCTTTTCCCTTCCTTGGAATGATTTTTCAAGGGGTAATGGCTTTAATTCAGCCTGGAATATATTTTATCCCATATTTTCTCCTGTGGAGTGGTTCCTGTGGCAAAAATAGTAGCATAATTGGAGAGGAATGGGGCCTCAGGACAGACTGAGGGAAGCAGATCATGAAGTCAGGAAAAGAGATGGATTGTCCAAGGGCGTTTCCTTACTGAAATCTGTATGTTGTAGTCAGTTTTTCTGACTTTCATCCCTGCTACCTAGAACAGCTAAGACCATATCAAGATTCACTTGAAGGGGCAACTGAATTAAAGTGGAAAAGAAGCAGATCCGTGAGCCTGACAGTTGGTTTTGACTCCCACCCACTGAGAGAATGAAGTTTATTGTTTCAGTTGATACCTGGGTTTTGGTGATATATTATTTGTTGCTGTTATTTTTAAAGCTATTCAGTTACTTTATTTTGAAAGGTGGGTGTACAAAACACCCTTCTTTTTCCTTGGAACGAGTCCACAACTTAGCCTACAAGCAACAGGAACTGTTCTGTGTCAGTCATTTTAGAAGCCCCGCTTGTGAACGACGTCTCAGGAGACTTGCCCAGTAACCCCAAGGTCCTGGAAAGATTTCCACGCCAGTGTGTTTATTATTGAAAACCACACTGGGGCAACATATTCTGAGCTTCTTGGAGACTGTATAACATGTGATGTGCCTCAACTGTTATGGTTATAATTGGGATTTTGACCATTATGTCTGTTCCTTATTGTTTTGATTTAAAATTCCGAAAATAAGAATGTTTCTGCTTCTATATAGTTTCAGGTGAGATAATCTTCAGGATCTTCTCTGATAAATAGTTTTTCATAAGGCCACACCATAAACACTGTTGTTTCTAACTTGTTGGGTGCCCTGGAGTCGGTATCCAACTCATAGCGACCCTACGTACAGTAGGGGAAACACTATTGTCAGTGCTTCTCTGCTATTTATAGGGTTTTCTATGGCGGATTGATTTTTGGGAGTGGGTTGCTTGGTCCTTCTCCCAAGCCTATAGTATCTGGTGTTCCCTGGTGGTCTCCCATCCAAGTACTAACCAGGCCCGACCCTGCTTAGCTTCCAAGATCTGATGGGATTGGACGCCACAGCGGTATGGCTGCAGGTTGTTTCTAACTAGGATGACAAAAATCAAAAATGGCAGATGATACCATTTGAAGATTCATGACCAGATCCTACTAGGACCCATGCCCTATTTCTACTTACTAATATATCAATAATCTCCTGGAGTACTCACTGGACTATAAGGCTTGTGTCAGTTAGCCTAGCATAATGCTAATGTTCTCATGAACCTTGGCTCATTGTAATTAACCCAAACTCTCCAATTGATTTCATACCTCACTGAGGCACACTAGTTATCCACAAGACTTAAACATCACCCATCTAGGACAGTATGGCCCAAACATACGACTACCATTGTTGGGCATAGCAAGATCTGTCTATAAATTGTGGCAGGAATGGAAGGCTAATGATTTATTTTAACTTCTTCTCACTCTCCTTAATTCCTCCCATCCCCAACTGAGATAGAACTATATACCCATGAGAAAAGTATGGTGAAAGGATTTAACAACGTTTTAAGGTATTCTTTTTGTGGTACATTGAGACAATTTGAACTTCCTATGCTTGATATTTTAAAAATATATTCAGTGGATCCCAACTTTCAGAAATCTCTGTTTAACTTAAATGAAATATTGAGCATAAAATGCATTTTATTTCATTTTGTATGGTACCTATTGGCCATCCTAAGCATCACTAATTAGGTTACTAGCTAATCTTTTTATAAATTTATCTGTAAAGTTTTAGTTAAAATGTTATACTTTTCAGTTCTGGAATTTCTATTCCTATCTTTTTTATAGACATAAATTCCATCTTTGGATTAATTTACATCTTTTCCTCCATTTTGTTTTGCATATTAATTAATTAAAACCCTTAACTATTATGCCAATATTTGGGTCAATACGAGGTCTGTTTCTATAGGGCTCTTTTTCCTCCCTTAGTTTTAAATTCTATAGCTCTGTGTCTTGGAGTTCCTGGCGATTTTTAAAAATTAAAACCAGGACACCATGCATAAAATATCACAGATGCTTCAGCCAGCCTTCCCTTTTTTCAGAGATGGTGCATTCTTTCCTCACTAAGTGGATAGAATGAGAGGTAAACAGTCAGGTCATATCTCATATCAATTAAAAAAATGAGAGCCAGGAGAATACTTTTTAAGAATCCTTGGTAATTCTATGATGCAGCAGAGTTTAGCAACCACTGTTATATCTTAGAGTGCTCATCAAGGCTTCTTCCCTAATCCATGACTCCTCTGTCTGACCAAAGACAAAGACATTCTGCATCACTTCTTAACCATACTTGCTGTAAGTATCTTTAGAATCGAGCAAAGGTTTTGAGGGGAAAGCAGGTTGTGTCTCCCCTCTTTCCTTTTCACCAGAATTGTGGCCCACATTTCTAACAGTGTTCCATTGGTCCCATGAGGTTTATAAAGTTCTGGATTCTTTAATCTTAAAAGCTTCCTTCTGCCCAAAGTTCATATTTTCAGCCTCTTATCTATTCCCCACATCAGCAGCAAATATCCCCAGGAGAACAGCAGTGGAATATCAACAAATCTCTCCATGATCTTCTATCTCCCACCTCCCACTAATTCATGGCCTCTACAGATTTAGCAACTCTCCAATCCTGCTAAAGCTCATGTGAACATAGTTTTAAAATAGAATTTTCTAGTTGTTTTCAATGAGTATTGATCTCTTAATGACTCCATTATACCCAAAGTGGAAGTCTGCTGATAGCTTTTAAAATATTCTTAATTGGACCAGCCTGGTCACTCACACCTGTGATCCCAGCAACTTGGGAGATGGAAGGAGGATCATGAGTTTGAGGCAAGAGGCAACCTGCATAATTTAGTGAGACTCTGATGTAAAATTAAAAAAAAAAAAAAAAGAAAAAGAAAAAACAATAAATGGGATGGGGGTGCATTCCAGTTATGGTACTTGCAAAGTATGTGCAAGGCCCTGGATTCAATCACCAAGTACTGAAAAAAATAAAATAAAATTCTTAATTCATATTTGAGATTAATAGTATCTTGCACTAAAAACCATATTCAGGTAATTACTTTTTTAAATTTTAAAAATTTTTTGTTGAGCACCTATTTTGCATTGGGTATTAGGAACAGTATGGCTAGGGTTTAACTCGGTTGATGGAGTTCTGCTGCACACTACCAGGGTTCAATCCCCAATACTGCAAAAATGAGAAAAGGATATGGCAGTCCACTCCTGAAGCAATCCCACAACAATCAGCCATTAAAAACCCTATGAGGGTCGCTATGAGTCAGACCCAACTCTACAGCACCTAACAACAACAACATTAGGGACAGCTCAGTGAACAAAACAAACATGGTTCTTGCTCCCGTGAGCCTAACACCACACTGTGAAAGGTAATAACCAAATAATATGATGCCAAGAGGTATTCAAATGCTACAAAGAACATAAAATAGGACCAGAGGACACGAGAGGAATCTTGTTATAAAGGTGCTAGGGAAATTGTGTAGCAGAGATCTGAATGAAGCCAGGGATCAAGCCCTGTGAACTATCTGAGGTCAGTGTATTCTAAGTACAAGGAACAACTGCAAAGGTCCTGAGCAGAGAAGATTCTTAGCTCACTGAATAGCCAAAAGGTAAGCAAGGTGAGGAGAAAGGTGATAGAAAATCATCTAGCCTTTTCTTATCTCTCTTCCTATTCTCTCTCATATTGTGCCTTGTTATTTTTTTAAGGGAAGAGTCTTTAAGATTCAATTTTCTGTTTCTTGAACATCTTTACAGTCATACTTTTGAGATCATGGCTTACTATGATGTCCCAGGGCCTGCATCTTCCACAGGCAAATTTATTTGCTTTACTTCAGAGAAAGCCTTTATACTGACTGCTTACTCGTTTTGTATTATGAAGGACCAACCACATCCTGACTTGACATGTTGAGTTTGTCTTCTTACAGAACAAGGCACCCTAAAGGTAGAATTGAAGTGTTTCATATCTTTAAGAGCCACTTTGTTTCCCTGTAGTACATAAACCCTATATATCCTTATACCACCAATTTTCAGTTGAAAAAGAATTATTAACCATTTGTCCCATATAATGCAGTAGACAAAGGGCACAAAAAATGGTATAGACTTAGCCTGTAAGGAGTTTCATCTTCAGATAGACATCCCAACATGAGTCTAGGTTAAGCTTAGCCCAGCATTCAGTCTCAGTCTAGGAGGCTCAGGAAGGTAAGTTGTTGTTGTTGTTGTTGTTGTTGTTGTTGTTGTTGTTGTTAGGTGCCGTCGAGTAGGTATCCGACTCATAGCGACCTTCATAGGGTTTTAAATGGCTGACAGTTTCGGGATCTCCTTGGGAGTGGATTGCCAGGTCCTTCTCCCCAGGAAGGTAAGTAGTCTTCTTTAAAGGAAAAGATAGATTACTTATAGAGTTCTGATCTAAAGTCGACAGAGCAGTGATGAAGAGACAGCTGTTTAATACTCTGTCCTTGTGGACTCATGCCTCCATCTTTGGGAGACAGACTTCAAAAAGTTGTATGAAAAACAGAAGATCTGTTTCCTGGGTGTTTACTAAAGGAGCCAGAGCTCAAGTGAGCTCCACTTCAGAGCTTGAGTATCAGAGAGCAGGCCCAGGGTTATTACATGAGCAGGGAAGGGCCCAGAGGGCCCCAAGTAGGCAAGGGGCCAACCCTCACTCTAAATGGAGAAGAAGCAAGAGCAAGCTACTTTCTCTGGGGGTTCTAGTTCCCTGGCACTAGAAGGAGCAGTTGTACCTTTGGCCACCTTTGCTGATGTTACCATCTTTGGTGAGACCTTCAGATCTTTCAGCATCAGTGGTCACAGAAGAGACCAGACATGGCACAACAAAGCAAGAGAGGATAATGGAAATATCATGTGGCACAGAAAGAATTAATTAATTTGAGAATTAGTCTGCAAGTGTGTCTGAGACATTCCTTGGGTTATCTTAAGAATGGAAGAAATTTGATGGAGCTGGAACTCCTACAAGAAGTGGGAAGTGATAAAGACAGAACCAGAGAATGACATTGTTATGGTCATTGTGATGTTATTTTATCCCTAAGATGTTGTGGTACCTGGAATGAGAAACAAAAATTGTATTCCTAAGGTAAGAGGGGTAAAGCATTTCTACTTTAGACAAGAAGATTAAGGTCTTTTGTAGGTTAGATGTTGATGTCCCTTCATAATTCACATTAAAGCCCTAACACACAAGGTAATGGTATAAGGAGGTGGGTCTTTGGGAGATAATTATGTGTGGAGCCTCATGATGGAATTAATGCCCTTATAAGAAGCAGAAACCCCACAGCTTCTCTCAGGCATGTAAGGATACAACTAGAAGGTGATCATTTATAAGTCAGGAAAAGAGCCCTCACCCACTACTAAATCTATTAGTTATTTCATCTTATACTTACCCACCTCCAGAACTTTGAGAACATAAATTTCTGGCACTTAATCTACTCAGTGTATTGTATTTTTCTTATAGCAGCCAGAGCAGAGGCTTAAATGTCTAAGTAATTTTTGTAAACATTAATGTTTACAAAATCCCCAGAGAACTTGGGGATTAAGTCTGGGCTTCTGCTGGAGTTAACAACATATATTCTCTACATGGCAAAATGGCAGTCCTGAAAATGCATAGCAACTTGGTTACCAATACATGACTAAGTGATAGTTTTCTGTCACTGGCTGGGGTTTAGCTCAATTGGTAGAGTGCTGCTCTGTGCTCTCTGAGACCCTGGATTTGATCCTCACCACTGCAAAAATGGGAGAAGTGCCAGACAGCCCACTCCCAAAACAATCCTGAAAAATAGCCACCGAAAATCCTATGAGGGTCACTATAAGTTGGACCTGACTCAACAGTACCTAACACAAAGAGAAAAATGTTATTCTGGCTCATAGTTTTGGAGGTTTCAATCCAGGACCAGTTGCCCCCGTTGCTTTGGGCTTGCAGTGATGCATCATGGGAGAGTGCATGGCAATACAAAACTGCTTACCTACGGCTAGGGAGGAAAAACAGGGGGAAATAGGAAGAAGCACGGATCCTACTATCCCCTTCAAGAGCACAACCACAATAACCTAAAGACCTCCCACTAAGACCTACCTCTCTCAATAGCACCAAGCTAGAGACCAAGACTTTAACACATAGGCTTTTGGGGGACAGTCAAGATTAAAACTATAGCATCAGGGATATTCCTCCAGCTTAGTAGCAAGTATTAAACATTTTCATTCATTTATCTATTTGTTTATTTCATTCAACCAGAACTCTGGAACACCTATCATTGCCATAAGAATTTATAATGGACACATGTGTGGTGGCTTACACCTGTAACCACAATGACTTGGGAAGCAGAGGCAGGATTGCAAGTTCAAGGCCAGATGTGGCCTGCATAATTCAGCAAGACCTTGTCTCAAAATAAAAAGTAAATAAAGGGCTGGGGGATGCAGCACAATGGTAGAGTGCTTGCAAAATCATGCATGAGGACCTGGGTTCATCCTCCCAGTACTGAAAAACGAAAGAAAACAAAACAGCAAACAAAAAAAGACCTTAAGAATGGATTATGTCCTGAGCCAGGAGATCAAGATTTTTATGTGGGGCTCCCATTTAGTAGAGGAGATATTCAGGAGCCAACAACTCCTGAAATATTTATTATTTCCCAAAGCTCTACCTTCTGCTCTAACTACAGTCTTTGCACAGTTGTCTTCGCTATTAACACTTTTCTCAACCTGCCCTGTCCTGCATTCAGCCTTGAAAGTTCTCTTTACTCACCAAGGCTCAGCTTAGATATTTCTTCCCCAGTCCTTCCTGGAAATGTCTCTTCTGCTTTCCCAGAGAACCCCACACCCTATGTTACTGTTACAGCACAATCCTCTTGTATTGTGATTGTGTGTTTGGCTTCCTATTGTATTTTGGGCTCCTTGAGCATACGGTTTATCATTGTGCCTATCCCTGTATTTATTATTCAATGAATATTTATTGAATAAAAAGAATGAATAAATGTAAAATTGGTCCTCTGGAGGCAGACTCCAGAGGAACCTGCTGGAGTTCTTGAGTTAGTTCTGTGCTTATTAGCATTGTTGGACTGTGCACAGCTCACATTAACATTCCTTTCTCTTGTGTTATAATTTTTCCATACACATGTGTTACAGGCCTACTGACTTCTAGGACTTGTGTCAGGACTGGGAGTTAAATCCAAATAAGACATGGCAGGTTTAGAGTCTAGAAGGGAAACAGACACATAAACAGGTAATTTTGTTATAACATCACCCACATTAAGACAGGGCATATTAAGTGCCTATTAACTATCCATATTAAGTATGGGAAGTTCTGAGATAAGATAGGGTACTAGGAAGAGAGTGTAGACTCTTACCCCAACTGGAGGCATCAGTAAGTCTTCTTGGCTCTGAGAATATTGCTAAACTTCCAAAAAAAAAAAATTTACTGCTATGAGATATCTGGCACCTATTATGTGCAATATATTATTCTCATCACCCTAAATTTACCTCTCATTTAATCTGCACAATAAACCTGAAAGGAAGACAGTATCTTCAGTTTGAATATTGAAAGATTGAGCTTTAGAAAATTTAAACAACTTGCCCTGGTTACACAGCTTGTAAGAGTTTAGGATGCAGCACCACATCAGTATGGATTGCTTGTCTCTTGTGTAAATGGCCTAGCATCAGAGTAACGCAGTGCAGAGAATGTGGTGGGCTTGGAGCCGAATCTCAGGTCTATTTCCTATTGCCTATTTAGCTCAGTTGGTAGAGTGCCTCTCTGCAGTCTCTGAGGTCCCAGGTTTGATTCCCAGCACCACAAAAATGAGAGAAAGATGTGGGAATCACTCCCAAGGCAATCCTGAAATAATCAGCCATTGAAAAACCTATGAGGATTGGTATGAGTCAGACACGACTCAAGGGCACCTAACAACAACAGCAATGTGACCCCAGGTATGTCATGCAAAACTGCAAGCCTCAGTATTTTCATCTGTAAATCAGGGATGACACAATTACATCACAGGATAGTTGTGATCATTTAAAATATAGAACTTAATTTGAAATCATGCAGCAAACTGGTTAGCTTAATGAATTTCATTAAGAAAGGATATTTTAGTCTCTCTAGCTTTCACTATATGTCCATGCTGCTTGCTTTCTCTTGTGTGCACACTTTAAAACACAATTGTTAGCTTATAGCAGCTACTGAGTGATTGTCTTAAGAATTTGAGTTTATATCAGTAGCTTTAGAGCTAAAAACATCTCCTAGGGGAGAAGAAGCATATTTTTGCACCAGCTTCTAAGTTCCCTAAATTCTTGAGGACAGCTGTGTGAAATAAATTGAAAAAGACTGCAAATTTTATGTAACCCTGTTTTTCTCTACTGGTGATGGGGAATGAATGTGACAGGACATGAGCAACTCAGACAAGTCCTAGGATTCCAAAGAATTTTAATGGGCAAATAAAAATTAATAATAATTTCAGAGCAAAACTCACATGTTCACATCAAATCCTCATAGGCATCACAATGCTGTTCCCTCTCATCTTACATATGTGCCAGACGACTATAGCCTGGTCCACATGCCACAGTGCAGCCAAGAGCCATGAAACTTGACAAGGACATGGTTGACAATATTCTTGCCCCAAATATGATCCTCAGATCAGTAGAATCAGTGTCACTTGGAAACTTGCAACTTCTTGGGCTTCACTCAGATCTACTGAATCAGAGGCTGTAGTTCAAAAGATCTGTAGGTGATTCTTATGCTTGTTAAAGTCTAAGAAATACTGAATTGACCACTGATGAGGAAGTGTTTGTGTTCAGATATGTGTGGTAGTAATAGATGCTTTGTAACTTCCCAGCTGTGTGTATTGGACAAGTTTTGCTGTGCTATGAATCGAACTTGGGACCTCAGAGATTATAGAGTGCGGCTCTACCAACTGAGTTAAATCCCAGCCCCCGGCTAAAGAATAGGCAAATTGTAAAGGTATGTACAGTATATTCTTAGAAACTTTAACTGTGTGGAATTGGGAAAGTTTAAATAGGCTATGATGAAAGATACCAAACATTTATGCAGCATACAGTTAGAGTACAGTGATGAGTTAATGATATTTTATAAGATTGCAATTTTAAGCTGTCGATTATTATTTCATCATATTTGATATTTAATCTAGATTTTTTTCCTCATTTATCCATAGCAATTGAAGTAGATTTTTGATTTGACCTAAATATGTCTTTTAAAGTCACCTCCATCATTAAACACATGATTAGTTCCTTCGTGTCCAAGTGGACACATATATATGTATACTCATACACAAATAATAATAATTTAGATATTAAAAAGGGCAATAACATAGATTCTCAGATAACATACTGGTATTTACTTTCTATTCTAGATGATATTTGCATAAGATAATGTAATCTGATTCTGAGAAATAAATTTCTATGGGTAGGGAGAAAATCTTTCTCATCAGAAAGATTTTCTTGTATGAGGATTCGCTCAATTTTAACTTTTCAGAAATCATAATGCTGAAGCTTTCTCTTTCAATTACTTAAGGCAAACTAGAAAAACTCTCCTGCAAACTGAAAACTATTTCATTTTAAATGTTCAATGTCTAATTAGTCAGAATATCAGAGTTCATTTGTGCCAGAGGAAAAGCAGAGGAGGAGAAGGGGAGGAAATTCTCAAGTTATCTTTCTTCCTCGGTATCAATAGATTTAAAACTTCACCTTTACTACAAACTCTACCTCTGTAATGACAATGAGGGGGCAGAGCTTTGTGCCTTGGCCCTCTGGCCTTACCAAGTAGATTTTGTCAAAGCATCTACTGTCCAAGCGAAAGAACTCATTCATTTAATGACACATTGGCTCAAGACATCATTTGCCAAATCCACTGAGGAAAATAAGTATGTAACCAGCACATGGACCCCATGTGAGGCTTTTTCATATCCATTTTTAAAAATTCTCTCAGACCCCACCCCTTTCTTTGGTAGGCAGAGGGAAGAGACTGAGGACAGAGGAGAGAGTAAGAATGAAACAAACAAGGGGGGTGGGGAGAGGGAGAGAGAGCTTACAGGACTATTGTACAACATCTGTATGATATGATTCCAAAGTATAACATAGTGGTTTGGTAGGAACCAAAGAATAGAAACAAAAATATTCAGTGGCATAACCAAGGAAGGGATGCACAGAAGGGGGGGAGAGTGTGTGTGTGTGAGAGAGAGAAAGAGCGAGAGCGAGAGCGAGAGCGAGAGCGAGAGAGAGAGAGAGAGAAATTCCTAGCATTATTTGAAAGAGACATTTGTGATTCAAGTTTCCTTGTACTTGTGGCGGGTTCCACCATAGGCAGAGTTATCCTCCAGAGAAGCAGGATCAGCAAAAACAACAGAAAGTTGACATGTGTATATTTTAGTGTCTTTCCTTTTCTTTGGTTGCAATAAAACCTAGGGAATTGTGGAGGGATGTGAAGAGACACAGTGGCTGGTTTGAATATTTAAGATACACTTTTGATAAATAGAGAACTAGAATAAATTTGTATAAATTCTCCATTTGGCAGCAATAGCAGAGATGGGAATTTATTATAACCACTTTCTACAAGAAATAAGACTTCTCCATCTTTGTTTGTGTAAAGTTGATAATAATCTTTATTTGTTAATCTGAATGAGGCACCAGCTGTTTACTCTTTGCATATATTTGTAGTTAAGATTGATGTTAACATTAGTCACTTTGTAAAAACATATGTTACTTTCGTATAATTGCCTTGCATCTCTAAGCATCTCTAAACATTGTCTATAATATTTTCTCATTTGCTTGAGTAAAAAGTTACTAGTTAAAATAGAAAAATAGAAGAACAAAGGAATAAAGCTTCCTGCCTGAGTAGATTCTTGGTCAGAAGACATGCCTGGTTTTGAAATCTAACACTTTTTTTGTTTTTGTTTTTTATAGTGGAGAATATTTATAAATCTTCAAGAAGAAATTTACCTATTACAGCAGCAATAATAATAATTCCAAGACTTTAAAATGGGGACATATGCAGAAATTGGACCATATATGTTACAATCTGTAATTTGTTTCCTATTTTTGGAGAGTAATCTGGTAATATATGCTAAGTATTTACTGTGTGTTAAGGATTTTTAAATAGTTAAACCATTTATCAAGTTAATTCCACTCTAGAAAATGTTCACATATTTGGTTTTGTTTGGAAAAATGGAATTAAGTCCATTTATATTAAAAACATATAATAAAAAAGAGTACTCAAAAATTTAAAAAGAAAGTTGAGATCTACCTAGTATAATTGCTGTTGGAAAAAATAAATCAAAGAAAAATAATTTGTACAAATAAGTTCAGAATAGTGCTATTAAAGATACTAAAAACTGGAAACAACAAAAATTTCCATGAAGAGCAAATAACCTTGCTAATGACATACTATTCAAGACACATTTGTGAAATATAACGTGGAAAGATTTACATGAAATAATGTTAAATAATCAAAGTAGAACACAAAATAATGTGTACATAAATCCAAGCTATATAAATACATGCAAACATGCCCTTAAAAGTGAGATAAAATAATTTATTGTTTCTTAGGCCTTTTTCCCCTTCAAAATTTATTCTCATAAAACATAGAGACTCTCCTGCCTAAAGAATTTTCAACCATGGGTTCCTCTTAGCAATGGCAGCAACAGATGATTGAAGTGCAGTGGAATTTAAATCTTTTGTCCTTTGTTATGAACTCTGAGGGAAAGTTACAAGAACTGAGTTACTGACCAGCTGAAATCTAATTTGCTGTCCACCACCAAAACAAATTTTGCCTACTTTTATTTTTTATTGCCTTTATAGAGGTAAAAAAAAAAATGAATAGTAATAGGAAGAAAATTTTATCATTTTATTAGGGGAAAACCACATGATTTTGCAATATATCATCAAAAGAAATTTTTATAGCTAACAAATGCCAAAGCAGTAAACATGTATTTGAATATTAACCAACATGAAATCTTGAAACTGTCACGGTTGTTTTTTTATTCCTTTGAGTTTGTTTTCAATCTTCAGCTCTCATTTAGATTTTTTTCCTTATGTACATAAACTACAACTTAAAAGACTTAATATAGAAAAAATCTCCTTCTTCACCCTAATCCCTACTTCCCCAACAATGTTTGAAGCACATTCCACCAAATTTGTTTTCTAACATATGCTTAATTAAAAAAAAAGGGGGGGATTGTGCTTTATGTATTGCTTTGAAAATTGCATTTCAATCACTATATATTGGATCATTATGTATCGATATATGGAGATTTTCTTTTAATAACTGCATAGTACAGATAAGTGGTAAGAGAAATATAATGCAATGTTCAAAAATGATTTACATATGCAATTATGCATAGTCTGGTAAATACAAAAAGGTGAAATATAGACTGGTGCATTGGCTCACACCTGTAATCCCAGTGACCTGGGAAATGGAGATAGGAGGAGCATAAGTGCAAGAGCAGAGGCAACCTGTGTAACTTAGCAAGATCCTGTCTCAAAATAAAAAATAAAAAAAAATGAGCTGGGGGTGAAGCTGAGTGATACAGTGCTTGCAAAGCATGCAAGTGTGAGACCCTGGATTCAAACCCTCAGTGCTGAAAAAAAAATGAAAAGGATGAAATTAATTTTAATAATATATTTAGTGCAATACATCCAAAATGTTACCATTTCAGTATGCAGTCAATATAAAAATTATTAATGAGATATTTTACTTTATGTTTTCAAAATCTACTCTGTACTCAATCAAACTAGCCACATGTCAAGTGCTTAATAGGCACATGTGGTTAGTAGCTACCATATTGGACAGCAGAGGAAGAGATGTATCATGAAACTATTTAAGTAGTCCCCTACCAAGGAACATTGCAGTCTTTACTATTTTGAACAATAAATAGGAACATCCTTTTGTACGTATCTTTAAGTGCTTGTAGAAGCATTTCTACAGGCTGAATTTGTAGAAGTGAAAATTTTGGGGACAAAGGGACAAACTATATCAGATTTAATAGAGTTGGCTTGAAAAAAGACTATGTATTTATATTGTCACCAATAAGAGTATATTCTGACCAATAAGACTGTCAATTTCCTCACAGACTCACCACTGTTGGTTATCATAATTATTTATTTTTTGTCAATCTGGTGGAAATTTTACTGTTTCATAAGCAATGAGGTTGAAAATTAGAATTCCTTTTTCTGGATATGCCTGTTGAGCTTGAATTTTTCTCATAACAGAATAAACTTGTACACTTTTTAGATTAATAGAATCAGATTCTAACCTTCATTTTGTATGTCTAGATTCTGGATACTTTCTTCTTCCTATGCAGTGGAGCTCCTCACAATTTATACCTGGGAGCTGGCAAAAAAGCTCTTGTTCTTCAATCTGGTGCAGGGAATGAGAACAGACCTCAAACTTTTGGCTAAATATCCAGAAATTCATGTTGTTTGGCACATACATTATCATTCCAAGTTCCTCATTTTTGTAAAAGTTAACCAGAAACATGCAAGGTAACTGTCTTTTCTATGCCCTTAGGACATAAGAAGCACTTTTGCTTTCAAGAAAGAGAAGCTGGTAGTGCTCACGTGAAGTGCATATTAAATATAAAGTTCTTCAAGTATCAGTGGTGCAGAAATCCATTGTGCAAAGGAAAAGAAGACATTTTCTAGCAAAGCAGGTTGTTTTAAGAAAGACACATATATACAACATGTATATGTAATATCTTTTGCAAATTATGAATAATAAAGCAATGATAAGAAAAAGAAAGAAAGAAAGAAAAAGAAAGGAAGAAAGAGAGGGAAACAAGAGAAGAAAAAGAGAAGCAAGCTGGAATAAAGAGTAGCTTTACTGGGAATAAACGTAAATGTGAAGCCTTTCTTATAACAAAGTCAATTCCCTTAGATTAGTTCCACAGAACTTTGATTCTCAAACGTGAATAAAGAGTAATTTGAATACAATGAATGGAATGTGTAAATAGACAACAACTTGAATCCAGGGAAGAAATGATTCCTCAGGTTACAAGGGATAATGAGAGGTCACAGGAGGGCAGAATCAAGAGTTCCTGTCTTATAATAGGTATTGTAGAGAGAGAAAATTTTATACCCTCTGAAAATTTGATAATTGAGTCTATGAAGTCACAGTTGGCAGATTAATAGAAGAAAATCATTTCAATTAGGAGCATACAGTGGGAGCCCCCATCCACCCCTGCCAAAGTCTTCAAGAACTGCCAGGTGGTTGGTTGAAGCATCCTGAGCTACACGAAGTAGGGCCTTAGAGGGAAGTGGAAACAAAGGATGGGAGGGTGAGTGGAGGAAAGGTGTGAGAATAAAGGTGGTCTGTCTAGGCAGATGAAAAGGATCTCAGGTAATAAAAGTTGTCTGAGAGGTGCCTGTCAGAAGTGGGCTGCTCTGTGACAATGACTGTCTGGGGATGGCATCTCCTCTCTGCAATTAGTCTTCCCTGGGTGAAATAAATAAAGAAATGTATTTGTTAAAAGGGCACTTCAGAGAACGCCCTTCCCAGTGCTTTGAGACAAGAGGGCAGGAGGTCCCAGAGAACTTGGTTCTTTAGTACAGAGCAGTCAGCAGGTGAAAGCACCACACTTTGGTATCAGCTTCTGAGCCCCAACAAGTATGATCAACCCTTCATGGACTTGCTCTCATCTCTCCCATAGAGATCCATCTGAGATCCTTCTTTTACTGCTGATATGCTCTCTTCTAACTGTATATATAATTTTTGAGGGTTTTCTTAAGGCCATTTATTTTAGGCTTCGTGAACCCTCCTGTCAACATGTGTGACACTTGTAATGCCTGGGATGATGTTGATCAAACGGCAGGATGCAGCCTCTCTTCAGTAGGGTAAGAGCCAAGTCCCCTTGGCTTTTCACAGACAAGTAGTAAACTGGGAGAGGAGATACTGTCCTTGGATTTCCCTAAAGAAAAAGGATGCAAAATATGTTGCCAATAAAGATGCTCTGAGTAAAATGTAGTGTGAAAGAGGGTTGTCTTCATTTACTGAACCCAAGTTAACAAATATATTTATATGAGTCATCATTTATAATAAAAGGAAATATATTTTGGCCTTTGTGACATTTGAAGTCCCCTATCTCATTTTTTAAAAATTTATTTGCTTTGGCAGTCTGGAAATAAAAAAAAATTAATCCAAGAAGCTACACTCAATTTGGTAATCAATCAATCAATCAATTTCCCAGATCATTTGGGAGATAAATTGAAAGGGTAAAATATCTTCCATTTTTTATTTCAATTAATTATGGCCTTAACCTGACTTTTTAACTCTCCTGGATGTTTGGAATTTTATTGGGTTATCTGTGTCTTCAATATTTCCTTGTGGAAAACTGCATGGATCAAGTACTACCTATTTAATTACATACATCATTAACAAATCACTATGTGGAACCATGGCACTGTCTGGGAGAGAAACATGGATTGTCTCAGAACAAATTGTTTCCCCAATCATTTAATGACTGCGTAAGTCACAACTCATGGTTCAGTGAGCCTTATTTAAGGTTTGCAGGTCACTCACTATCAAGCAGGGATTAATAAACCATCCAGACTATTGAACTGTGTCATTTTGCTCCAAATGTTTTCACTTGTTGGAATAAACTCTATTCCTTTCTATTAAGGAACATTAGCAGCCACTGATAATAAAAGTCAAGGTCCATCAGAAATAGACCAGGGAAAATTTCCTGACTCACTTTGCATAGCACCAATTCATCAGTTCTGAAGATACAGGAAATCTGACTGCAGAACAATGTGAATGATTAAGTTTCTCCACTCAACAGAACTCCTAACATATAAATGAGTGCTGTCCTCTTCAGGAGTCCTCAGGGAACCTGTCTGCTTATTCCAATGTGATTGGTATGGAAGTATTTTTGGATTTCCCCTCTGGAGAGAATATTCTTTTGAATGTCTTTGTGACAGTTTGTCCTTTGCGGATGGATTTGATTTTTGGAAATGGTACAATATATTCATGGTATGCATCTGTTGTTTTTGTCTACTCAGAAATCTTTCTCCTAACTTTTGGTTGGAGAGACTACATTTCTTTTACTGTTTATTCTGTCTTTGAAGACTCTTGAAAAGGAAATACTTCTAAAATGTTGTGGGGAGTGGCCACTTTTCCCTCTGGTAACTGAACCCACATTTTGTGTGGGTTTCTCTTCCTCCCCCACTAGGTCTAAGTTGTTTAGGTGGGCTTGACTTGTTTGAGAGTTCCAGAAGGACAGAGGAGTGACACAGCCCTCACTATGGCCATCAGTTCAGGAAAGGACACATGACCGAAGCACCACAATGCCATTCAATTCTAGAACTTGGATTGGAACTGTTGCTGGAAAAATGTCTCTCTCTGCTATGAAGCTGCTGGCTGCCATCTTGCTGCTACAAAGAGCCTGTGTGACAATGGAGTCAACCCAAAAGAAAGCAGCTCTGAGACATGAGCAATAATACCCATGTACGTTCATATCTGTACACAACTGTGTGATGAGAGAGACCAAATCTTGATTTAGGCTCCTGGACTAGATGTACTAGAAGCAAAAACTCCTGGGCCTTTTTTATGTCATGGGGTAAACTCCCTTTTTGCCAGTAGGGTTGCTTTGGGCCTCTCTCTTATAACCCATGGATCATGGCTAATCCAGTAAGAGAGATCCAGGTTTGATGAATGAATGAATTTATCAAGCAGGGAGCATAGACAGCACCAAGACACTTAAGGCAAACTTCTACTCAAGAAACATTAAGTACCTGCTAAGGGTTGGGCATACCAGTCTAGATGCTTAGATGACCTATTCAGTTCAGAGTGCCAAGGTGCTTTCAGCCTACAAAATCACTTGCTTCTCTTCTTTTGTTCACAGGCTCAGAGGGCCTTTTTCAGAGAAGACCCAGAGGAATGAAGGGTTTTGGTAAAGAAGGTGTTCTTAAGTGTGGTCAGAGGATGTTATTAATTTCTCAAGGTGACTAGCTTTTGAAGAAAACAACAAATACTTGAGGTTATGAATTCTGTGTTTTTTTAAAAAAATACCATTCTATTTTCCCTCTGTAGTCCCACCTCCTGTGGAACTTGAGAAGACAGGAAGTTCTGTGTTGGGGAGCAAGGACAGAATGGTTAGTACATAATATGTACATTCATTTTAGAGTTGGAGAGGACTTTTGACAGGTGGGGTCCCTTCCATTGGAGTGGGAGAGCAGTGTGTGGAACAGAGTTAGTCCTGTTGCCAGTCCTAAATCTGTTTTTCTCAGCAGCATTTCTACTGCTCAAAGAAGGACCTCTTTCAGTTAGTTTTTTCGATCTACTCATAGGATTAAAAGTCTCAAATATACAAATGCAGTTTTGCTATTATGTGTGTAAGTTGAGATTTCTTTGGTTGGTTGCACTTGTTTAAAGAGGAAGAAGATTTATTGGGGAGTGTGCAGCCAGCAGCATTCATCATCCCCTCATGGATTTCCTTCTCTCACCATCTCCTGAGTCTCTGCCTCTCTGGCTCTCTGTATCTGCTCTCTGAACTAACCAACTTCTCGTTCTACTGACCAGTCTCCTTTACTGACTCATGATTTCCACTTCCTCACCACTTCAACCTGAAGAGACCCTTCCAACATCAGCTCACAGCTCAAAATGGCGCATTTCTTCCACATTTCTTAGTTCATACCCCTCAGGAGGACACTGACCCATCCAGTCTGTAGACTTGAGCCAGATTGCACAGAATCACTGGCTAACTGATGGTATAACTAGTTGTAATGGGATGAGACGATGTCATGTGGAGTCAAATGAGGGCACTGAAGAAACAGGAGACTGCAGTCTGAGTGTGTGGATCTGGTTCCACAGACAATCTGTCCAGTGCAGTCCTGCGTCATATGCCTGTGTCATGTGCCACAGCCCCAGTGACAACAGGCTTGGTGGAGAGGCTGCCATTATCTTAAGTCACCTGAATATTCCCATTTCCAGTGGTAACAATTTATAGAAATGTCAAAAGGATTTGTAGGAAAGGTAGGAAATACCTCTTTTTCAACAAGTTGGCAGAAGAAACCATAATCAGAAGAGGCAAAAGGTAATGACACTGATGGGAAACAGACCAGCTAATGTACAGGAGGTGAAGATAAGGAGAAAATAAAGGGACTGTCTGAGCAACAATCCAGAACTGAGAAATACACCTGAGGCTAGTGTTTCAGTACAATGCCCTAGACCTACAGCTCTTCCTTGTTCTACCTTTCTCTACTCATACACATCCTAGAGACATGTTAGGCTTCATAGATCAATATGGTTATATAGTTTGGCCTAACAACACCATTTACAACCTTGCTCCCATACAAAAATGTACCTTCATTGTTGAGCTGACTGATTTACAAACAGACTTGTGGAGCAAAATTGTTGCTAAAAATGGGAACTGCCTATAAATAGAGAAAATCAATAGCTCTCAGGGTAAGGTTCTGCTTGATTTCCCACCATGTGTTTTGTTCCTAGAGGAAAATGTTACCAGGGTTTACTTAGATTTAAAGAAGTGAATTTAACCCTAAGCTAATAGAGATGGTCACTATTCCTTGGTGGAGTGGTTAAAAGTAATACTGAATGTTGGCGCCCAAGTGATTAAAGAGTAGGAGGTGCTTATTTGGGAGAAAAAAGGCAGCCATATCTTTTTGTCCCTTCTGACTCTTTGTAGCTTGCAAGAGGGGCATTCCTTTCTGTACCCTCTCCCTCATGGCCAGATGTATTAGATAATTTGGGCCAGGAGATCTAAAATTGAAGTGTGGTCAGAAACACCTGTGGAAGTGTAAATACTCTAGACCCTCTCCTAGAATTTACTTAGTGTGTGTGTGTGGAGCAGTCCAGGAAATTGTGTTTTTAAAAAGCACCACAGGTGATTCCAGTACAGATGGTTCATTTATCATATTTGAGAAGCACCTGGGCCCTGAAGAAGCATCTGGCTCTCTTCCTCAGCAGAGGTATTGTGATGGCTAATGTTGTCAACCTGATTGTATTGAGAAATACCTAGATTAATAAAGCACACTGCTGAGTGTGTCTGCCATGGTGTTTCCAGAAATGGTTAGATCACAAGGAGGCTGACTTGATGAATGTATTAAGCCCTTGGTGGATTCATAATATGATGGCTTTATTGGGAGGTAGTGAAAGATAGGAGATGGGGCCTAGTTGAAAGGAACAGGTCACTGTGGGTGTGACCTTGGTGGCTGTATCTTGCCCTGGAGTACTCTTGTATTCCATTTTCTCCACTTCTTACCTGCCATGCTGTGAATTGCTCTGTTCCGCTACACCCTCCCCTCCATGATGGACTGACACATCTGAAACCATAAGCCAAAATAAGTGTCTCCTCCTTTGAGTTGTTTGTGTCAGGCACATATTCTCTGAAACTGTCTAATTTTAGTTTTCCTATCAGAGAGTCCAAAGGTTTTTATCAGATCCTTAAAGAGTTTACCACCCGTCAAAATTAAGTTCAAAATTCCACAAGTTTAGAGAATCCTCACTCTAGTCACCTTTATCACAGTGTAGGACTGAGAACAAGGGATAGAAAAAAAATTCTGCTTTGCCCCTCAACCTTGCTCTTTTGGCCAGGATTACAGATGTGTATATGATGTATTAAAGACATTATACCCTCACCAAAATTCATTTGCTATTAAATGAACATCAGAGGGACTAGCCAAGATTCTGGTTTCTGTTTCTTTTGCTGTATGCACATTATTCCAGGAAGAGGAGCAGTATTGATTAGTTGGGAAAAACAGATAGTGACAATTTTCAGTTTACAGGATTTGAATAGTTTTCTAATTGTAAAACAGAAAGTGAATTTGATATAGTCCCACCCAATCAGTGTTCTTATATTTAATTAGATCGTGTCTGTTTGAAGTGATCATTCTCAAAAGCTGAAAATGCACTAAAGATGTACCCCTAACTTCAGTCACACCAGACATGGGAAAGTGTGGCTTTTCTGAAATGATAATGTAAAGAACAATGATTTTGTAAAGAAAATTACTTAATATAGGAAGTTTCTTTAACTTGAAATTTATTCAACAGATAAAAGTTAATTTTAATTTCTTTTCAGGAAAATAAGAGAATAAAGTTCTCTTCTAGGTGATATTTAGCCTCATTATGGG
The DNA here is from genome assembly GCA_007922755.1 of Pedetes capensis. Taxonomy (NCBI): domain Eukaryota; kingdom Metazoa; phylum Chordata; class Mammalia; order Rodentia; family Pedetidae; genus Pedetes; species Pedetes capensis. Next base: position 80,237 of record VMDO01005751.1, on the reverse strand, counting down.
GAGGATTGTGACTTTTGTCAAAATGATATTTTAAAATAAAATGCATCTAATATTCTAATATTACATAGCATTACCCTTTCAAAATATCAGAATAGAGCAATTAAGTAACTAAATTCCCCTTTATCTGATAAGTGTGATATATGATAATTTCTTATTATCAAGGATAATTCCAAAATACATAAGCAGAATACAATAGTTTTCATGAGCATTCAAGGAGACTCTGATCCTTGTATATTTTTAAAAACAATCCATATTGTTTATTTGATTGCAAATATTTTTAAAAATTTCTTTCATGTTACTTTCCCAGTCCTGTTGTTTTTTTTTTCAGGGTGGGTGACATGTAGAGAGGAGACACTACATTAGCCCTGTTCTTTGAAACAACTGGGCTTTAGGATGAAGTCAGCCTAGAAAATATTTCTCAAATAATCCTGTCCTCATCCATTCTTCCTGAGGTGTAATGATTGAGAGTGTGAAGGACAAATGCGTGGACTGGTGTGAGGGTTCTGTAAAAGGCCTACACTGTCCCATCCTGGGGATGGGTGGTAGAGGGATTAGTGCAGCCTTTTGGCAGTAGCTATTAAAGCTAAAAACTCTAATGACTCTAATGTCAAACAGCTTCCTGATATTACAGTCTTGGGGATATTGGGGACCTGGCCTTGCTAGTGATACCCACACAAGGCTGTGAGGCTCAGCTGGTCATCACTGGGCAAGGAAGGGTCAGGGTCACTATAGATCTGAGTCAGGGCCAAGCTCAGGATTTCTTTCTTTTCTTTGTAAAACCGTAGTTCTTGTCCTGCCTTTCTGGCTTCTTCCAGCTGCCTCAGGGACATTCGTAGCTCTTGAGAGAGAATTCCTGGTGACTCTCGCTCCTTCATGATCCAGTCCAGGGCCATATGGCTGCGCATCTTTTCATCTAGGGAATACTGGGAATAATAGGAGATGACTTCCTGGGAACCAAGAAACAAGAATTCATAGTGTCAGTGGAGAGCAATGAAGGCATGCACGTGCAGGCCTTCCAGGCCTTTCCCTCCCCACCCCACCATGGGGCTTTCAGACAACTCTGATATTCTAAAACTGAGGCCAAAACCTCCTGACATACTTTTTGAAGAGAAACAATGGGCTCATGTGGTCCAGAAGAGCAAGTCACTCTGGGTTGAATCAAAATATACCACTAGGAATGGCAATAATGTTTGCAAAACAAAGCTCTCACATCTCTAGAAAATATAAGTTTTTCTTTGAAAATATAATCCCATAATGATTGGTATGAATATTAATCTCATTTATTCCCTGGACCACTCTGCCCTATCTTATCTCCTTTGACAAGACAGAAAGATAGAAAGAATTACACAGACAAATTTGGGTAGAATGGGGTTTGGTCACACCTATTGCAGAATGTAGGAAACAATTTAGTTAGGGAGACTTCAAAATAAGACTTAGAAACAAGAAAAATACTTCCTAGCTGCTGTGCTGTTAGCATAAGAAAGATGACAGTTCAAAAGGCTCACAGTAACTACAGAAGAAACTTTAAAAAGATATTATAGGATGCAGATATTATCATTATTGATATAATAATGAGACCTTCATGGTACATTGTCTCTTACTTTTGCAAACAATTCAAATTAACCACTGACTTCAATTCTGTGAAAAAAATGTCAATATATCACACTGTCATATATGTTTGGTCATGTGGAGTAGATACATTGCTTATTTTTTATTTTCAGGAACATATGGTATTTATTTATGACCTTAACAAATTAAAAACAATCATGGAAAAGTGTTTATAACCAACCCAACATATTTCAAAGGCCTTTTATAAAATCAAAGGAAAGGGGAAAAAAATAGCCAAAACCATTGTCAGCTACTCATTTCGTTTCCATCTTTGACATTTTGAAAGCCACACTTTCTAAGCAAAAAACAACTAAAAACTCCTGGGGCTGCAATGCATGGAAAACTCTTAAATCCACCCTCATCTTGTTGACTAATAGAGGCTTTGTTCCTCATACAAATTCCTATTAGGAAATTCTCAAAAATAAACTACCATGTTTCAAATTCTAATGGTGGGTAAAGAAAGGATAAGTCTCTGAGGACAACAGATGAGAACCATTAAAATACATATGAGGAGGTTTACATTTGCTATTAAAAGGAGGAAAGACTGCTTCTCATAAATAATGAAGAAATAGTAAGACCCTGTCCCTGGAAAATAAAGAAAAAACTTCTAAATCGAAAATTGAGGTGATTGAAAATCAGGTTGTCCAACTTTATCATCATTTCTGTTGTCCACTGTGGACTTTTGGTGGGATGGGAAATATCCTTCCACTATAATCAGCTTTGCCTATCTTTAGTGAAAAGATTTCAGAAACAGTGTGTTCTCAACTTTCCTTCTATACTGGAAGGTGTAAAGGGAACAAAGCCAAAGTAGGCAGGGAAGATGCACAGAGGAGATTCAGCATTTGAAGAAAAAACTAAATCTGTCTTAATGATTGGTCCATTTTGCATTCAGTATAAGTATTTAAATTAGTCCTATTCCTAGCCAGAATGCTTAGTGTGTGTATTTGGTCAGTCCATGACTCAACTGGATTGTTAGATATATTTCTTCAAGTACTAGATATATTTCTTCAAGTACCCTCTGTTCTTACTCAGTAAGTATAAAATTTAAACAGAAATATCTGAAAAAAGAAAATCTCCTAGGAATATGATGAGCCATCTGCTTAGTCCATACAATACTAACCTGTCTTGATGGAAAAAGCTCACCTGTCGAGAACACTTTGTTTCACGAAGGGCTTTTAGACTTCCATTCCAGTGCAATAGTTGAAAAATTGTCATTAGCTCCTACAAAACCAAAACATCTGTCATTGGTCTCGAAGCAGTAAGAGCTGAGCAGGGCATAACTTTGATACCCAAATATATGTGAGGACCAGAGAATACATTTGGGGACTTTTCAAACACCAGAGTCCCCAGGCTCCTGGAGAATTCATCCTTCTCCTTTGCTTTATCTATGATTTGCATAATGAAATGACTAAACAATTGATGAATATCTTTCAACACTAGAAATACATACACTCCAAGAATTATATCCCCAAGAAGTTATTTAAACATACCAGCACATCTGAAAAATAGTGCATAGGCAAGGTTATATATCATATCATTTTTTTAAATTGCCAGAGTCTTGGAAAACATTTTAAATATTCATTTTTAGAGAAATGGTCAAAGTATGACACATCCATACTACTGTGTATTTTGCATACATAAAGAATGAGAGCATTCTCTACGTTCTAATATACAGAATTCTATGATGTATTATTAGGAAAAATAAGCAAAGTACACAACACTGTGTACTTTGTGTCATTATTTGAATAAAAACAATAGAAAAAATCCTTATGTATATATTTGCTTATAAATGCCTAGAAGAGTTCTTACAAAATAATACGGTAAAGGGGCTGAGGATGTAGCTCAGTGGTACAGCATGTGCATTATCATGTATGAGGCCCTGGATTCAATCCCCAGCACCAAAAGCAAAAACAAAAGCAATCTGGTAACATTAGTTGTTTATGGGTATGGAAAGTGTATGCCTGGGGGACAGGAGTGGGAAGGATTCCTCCTAATATTATTTAGAAAATTTTTTGAGTTCTGAATCATATGACCAAGTTACACATCAAAGAAAACAACTTAAGTTTTAAGAATTTCAGCCAAAAAATAAATACGTAAAGATTGTTAAATAAAATTTATAGGAGACCATTCCTTTGGACTGAGCTCCTACACTAGGCCCAATAGACCACACCAAAATGGAGTTACTTGTGCCAAAGTTCTCACCAAGCTGAAACTAAGTATTTATCTGACCTTCCTAGAAACCAGGAGAGAGGGAGAAAGGGAAAGAGGAAGAGAGAGAGTGAGAGAGAAGGGCAGGGGGAGAGGGAGAGAGGAGAAAGAGAAAGAAATAGAGAGAGATGGGGGTGGGGGAGAGACAGAAAGAGAGAGAGAGAGAAATAGCCAAATCCCTAGTTTCAGCCAGTGTAAGAAGGCAGTCCCCTCTGTTTTAAACTTTGCAAGGAAAATAACTGAAACAGTGAATCCACTATTAGTCCTGCTTCTGCTTTCTTAGCTCTTTTTTGCCCATAAATCTAACTTCCTCTGCTCAGTTGATAGAAAGATTCATTTTACTTTATGGAATGAACTCTTGCCTAATTCTAGAATCACAAATAAAAGCCAACTAAATCTTTAAATATGCTGTAATTTTATCCTTTGATAATATAAAACACATAATGGAAAAACTACAGAAACTGTAACATACCCCCAAATTTATAAATTCAGTCAAGTATGCCTTAAAATGTGGACAATAAGGATGTATTCACTTTAAAACACATTGATAGTTTCCACATCCAATGCCGTTAAGTAGAGCACAAGCACAGCAGTAAACCTATCAGCTCTGTTTTCCACCCCCCTGCCTGATATCTAGGGCAAGCTAAGGTGTAGCAACACACCGAACATTTTTATGTTCCACATATGGCAAGAACTAGCAGTTTTCCTCTGAAATTATCTGCAGTTCACTTATAGAAGGATTTTGTTTGTTTGTTTTTTGTCAGAGAGACATCTATTATGGATTAATAGCATAAACCACAACCACATAATTATTGGAAAATAGCTCAATATAATTAAGGAACTTCCTGCTCATGAACATACTTATGAAAACTTAACATTTCGACAGATGTCCTACTGCCCATTTACAAAAGCAGACTTTTATTAACTGTCTTTACTTCTGCTTGCTCAGAAGAGTTTTCATTGAGAAAATAATGAGACACATAGTCTTAGATTACGGATATCTTAAAATTACAAAGATCATAAGATTATAAGAGGAACAAATACCACTCTTGTCCTGCTTTACATTGGTATAGTAAGTGTTTTTCTTCTTTTCAGTTTGAGATCCAGTTTGGCATTTTGTCTATGTTCTGTTGCACAGTGAGCACCTTGGGACCCACCGAGCCCCCAGGGAAAGGAAAACCATTTGTTTCTATAATTCAAATACAACACAAGTATCAGACAAATTGCTCCTTCTGCCCCAGAGTCACCACTGTCTGCCCAGGGTTTGGGGTCTAAAGCTCAGGGAAGCCTCCCTCTCATGGCTTCTCTTCTCACCGACCCCATCCAGATTTTCACTCCATCACATCACCATACTAGTATGGAAAAGTGGGAGTGGTTCTTTCCCTAAGTCAAATCTTGCCTAGTTGGACTGTCACTGCTGTGCTGCTCAATTTTTCCATCAGAGTAACTCCAGTTGCTCAAGGGTAGGAACTTGTATTATTCTTCCCTACTACAGTTCTCATTGAATACGTCTTAGCCATAAAAATGAATGTGAACTCTGTATCCTGATATGGAATAGAATCTGTAATGTAATGTTGCTGTTGTTGTTGTTAGTTGCAGTCAAGTCAGTATCTGACCCATAGCAACCATATGCACAACAGGTGAAACATTGTTGTCATTGTTTCTCTGCTATTCATAGGGTTTTCAATGGCTGATTGTTTTTTGGGAGGGGTTGCCAGATTCTTCCACCAAGCTTACAGCACCTGATGTTCTCAGGCAGTTTCCTATCCAAGTACTAACCAGGCCTGACCCTTCTTAGCTTCCAAGATCAGACAGAATCAGATGCCACAGTGGTACAATTGCAGGCATAATATAATAGAAGGACCAATATTTACAAATAACAAATTTATTTTTATGCTTTATAAGAATCTACTTCAATTTTATATTCATGGTGTATATCTATTGTTTGCAGAAGATAAATACCATCCCACTCCTCCATACTTGACCCCTCACCCACTCTGATCCTGTGTAGTTTTTGCTGTTGTTTCAGTGTTGCAGATTGATGCCAGGTCCTTGCACACTCGAGGTAAGTACTCCATCACTGAGTGACATCTCCAGCCGCTGTGTAAATTTGGTAACCAGGGAGGATTTAACATGCTTATTTTGTGGCTTTCAGTTCCAATCCTGGCATTGCCCTGGCTTCCTAGAGGCCCAGTATGAGGAATAGCCTATTGCTAATAGAGCTGTAAATCCTATCCTCTGACAGTTGTTGCCTTCAAAATGGACTCTTCTTCCTCGAGGATCTTCTGGGCTTTCCTTATCTCTAGGCCAAAGACTGCCTCTTCCAGATGCACTGCTGTTGTTTCACTCTGCTACTCCCCAGTTCCCCGAGGACTTCAGCATCCACAATTATGCTGTGAATGGAACCAGAAACTTTTCTCATGCCCCTTGACAATATTCATCTCTCAAAAACTTCCCGGAAGAGAATTGAACTGGACGAGGGTCACCACCTCCCTGATGTGGATTGTCTAAATCACTACCCTGACACCAAACAGCTTGTTTTCCTCTTCAACACAAGTACCGCCTCCTCAGTGTTGCTCTGGTTCCTAAAATTCTCTAGAGAAGATGGCCTTTTTCTCATCCTTTTACATTATCACAGGATGTAGTATTTTTTTCCTTGTAGAGCTATTAATCTCATCATCATTATACAAAGTATGTGTAAATATTTCCATGCACTTCCTATCCTACTTCTTTATTTCTACTCATAAAACCAAATTCATGATCTTCAAATCTCCCCATATCTGTATGTACTCACACTCAGCCCCAGGAAATCCTTGCATACCTCGTCCTGTTCCACTGGAAATCTTTGCATTGATGCGGACTGTGTGGGGCAGGCTGCTGTGGACTTTGGTGAGGAATTGCTTCCTAGTTTCACCACCAATCCTGGATAAAGCCCTGTCACTCTATAGGAAATTAGTTTTGTCTGTTCCTCAAGGGCCTTCCAGCTCTTCACTGAGGGTCTTTTGCACTATGGCATTTGTTATGGGGGCTCATCTACAAGCCTGAGGAAAGTAAGAAGCTTGCCTTTTTGGGTGAGGAGGGTGAGGCAAGAGTTAAGCTGAGCGGGGTGATCCATGCACACTCAGGGTCTTTTATTTAATATTTTGATATTTTGCTTGTCAGAAGGTTTTTTGCACTTTTTTTTTTTTTTGGCAGTATTTAGGGTTGAACCCAGGGCCTTGCTTGCATGCTTTGCAAGTGCTGTAGCACTCAGCTACACCCCCAGCCCATTTTTTCACTTTTTGAGACAGCATCTCGCTAAATTATGCAGGCTGCCTCTGGTCTTGAACTTGTGATCCTCCTGCCTCTGCCTCCGGAGTCCCTGGGATTACAGGCAATGCACCACCATGCCCTCTGGCAGTTTTTTGCACTAATTTTGAGTTTTTAAAATATTGCATCCTATTATCTGTCTTGATTTTTGAATTTTCAAGTACCCCTTTCAATTTGCACCAGAGACAAATGCCTCACTCTCTCAACCCTGTTCGTGGCCCCTCTTCTGGGTCTGTCTCAGGATCGATTCTGGCTTCCTGAGCATGACGACTCTGCAGGCACACAGGTCTCCACCACTGGTTTGATACTCTGCTGCCTTGAAATTCTTCATTGTTTTTGAGCAAGGGCCCTTCATTTTTATTTTGCACTGGACTCCTAAATCATATAGCTAGTCTTGATCAGCAAAGTAAATTTTAATTGAGGGGAGAATAAAGACTGGTGTTTTCTTTCCTCACCAGGGAAAATTGCTGTTGCCTTCCGCACTGTTGCTGGTTCATGTTGTCATTCTTCTCATTTAAAGTGGCAACAACTGGGCTCTGTCTTCACAGCTCTGCCTGGTTTTGCCTCTTATTTGACACAATGGCTTTTTGGCTACTTTGTGGGAGGGAAAATGCTCACTGTTTCTCTCTGGAACTCTGTCTGGAAGACTGGCTTGGTTCTGTGATTCATCAGAAATAAGAAAAACAAACACTGTAAATGGAGAACTTGAAAAACAGGTGGGCACCATCTCCCCACCCAAGAGAATGGATTTAAGAGCAAATTTGTTTATGGGATGAGGTTTTAAAAGGCGACCTGGAGAATTTAGCAAGGATGTAAATAAACAACTCTTCCTTGGATTGCATTAGGCTTCAGGATAAATATATTAACCAGCTTCAGTCAAAGTCTGCCTAGAATCTGACCTTGACAAGACCCAGCGCTGTTGCCGCTCCCATTCCTCCCCTGAAACAGCAGGCAGTTTTCTCTCAGGCAAGCCCACCTCAAAACATGCAGCGGCTTCCCTCCCACGAAGCGAAGGTAAGCAGGGCCTATCAGGTTTCCTTTGAGCCTTGGCTGCAGGAAGGCCCCCCTGAAAGCCGGAGGGCAGTCAGGAGACACCAGCCTTGTTTTCCTATGGTACGGTCATCCATCCCTAGATCCAAACACATGTCTGTGCCCCACCAGGGGTACTGAATTGCTGTGTCTCTGCAGAAACAGCCCAGGTCTGTGGTCACTTCCCACTAGGAGCAGACACAAGCCAACACATTTAGCCCAGGCCACTAAGGAGCATGCTGGGCCTCAACACACTGGCTGGCGGAAGAAAGAGGGGTGTGCTGCGTGGGCCTCCCCCTGGGCTGCTCTATCCCTGATGTGAGGAGGGTTTGGATTCTCCCTGCCCTCACATCCTCCCCTCCCTTTGTCTCCATCTCTTGCCCAACCTTCTTTATAAGACTTAAGAAGCATTACTACAGTATGATTCAAATTATTATTTCACATATTTAAATTCCTTGCTACACAGACCACACAGAAAACACACAGCCTAAAGCAAAGCAATTAAAATATTACTAAGAGGTTTAGTATAGCCTTTCATAGCACCTGGAAGGAATTTCAAGAACCTTTTTTTTTTTATTCTCATCTTCCCCATCTTTGGCAGACTAAGCTAATCACATTCAAAATCATTCTTGATTTTTCTGAAAATAAGTACTAAATCACATACAAGCCATTATGTACCTGGGCAGTCGGTGTTAATTCTGTAAAGAAGAAGTACAAAGCTGGGTGTGGTGGTGCACACCTATTATCCTAGTCCCTGGTAGGCTGAGGCAGAAGGATCATAAGATTAAAGCCAGACTAGGCTACAGAAATACATACAATAATCATTGTTAACCTTCATGGAACATTTGCCATATGCCAGGCACTGTTCTAGACCCTTCTCATAGTGTTCTATTTAATCTTCCCCCTGGCACTGTGAGGAGTACTATTATGGGCATTTCTCCTGATTTACACACAAATGAAGAAACAGATTTAAAGGTAAGGAGCACAGTGAAGCTAAAACCTGTTTCTTAGACTAGACATCTTTTACTTCCCTTCATAAAAGTATAGGTTGTACCTTGTTTACTTGTTTGTGTTAGTTTACTGAAGTGTGGCTAAGATGGGGTCACTGTGGTAGAGTCTAGAAGGGAAATTACAAAGTAGATTATTGGAACAAGAGATGCTAATGATAAGCGTTGAGTGTCTCCCAGATGTTTGGATCAGATAACCAGGTAAGTCTGTGTCAGGAAATCATCAGGTACCTGAAATTCCAGCATGGTCTTTCCCATGTTTGACTCCAACATGTAGTGGTAGGCTCCTATGCTTGTGCTGGGGTCATCTGCATCATCTAAAGTGCCCTGGGAAGGAAAACAGGAAAGAAAATATCACTGATCTTGAATGATCAGAGATTAACTTTTATTTTTGGCCTGCCCCTAACACATGTTCCCTCTACAACCAAATCTCTAGTCACTTTTAGATAAAATCCTTAATGTTACTGTGGCTCAGAGTAAAAAGGGTTCTGTAATCTTTGAATCTAGCTTTTGATTAGAATGTTAACTGATTATACACTCCTTGATAGAATAATTATCCCAAAGCAGAAATTCCTGTATCATTTTGTTGGTGATGGCATTAATGTGTATGTGGCTGCCCTCCTAGGCTGCCTTCATGGCTCACTGAAACCTTGAAATGCTGACCTTGGTGTGATTTCTGTGCTAACTGGGCAAGATTAGGTACTTGAAAAGAATTCTCCAATTGTGTGGACCATACATTTTACTTCCAGGATTCTTAATAGGAACTTTTCATCATATGCTGGTATTAGGCCTGGAGACATGGATCTTGGTTTATATGTTTTTACTCTTGGACCACTTAATTTTTAGGAAACAAGGTAGGTGAGTGATGGGTGGAAATAAAATCCCGTTCAGTCTGGTTGTGGGGAGTGTTGCTAAGAGGCCAACACAAGCTCTGGAGCGGCCTTTGGGCTTCCTTCACTATCCTGTGGTCTTCGGGTCCCAGGAAGGTGGGCAATGGTGACTTTGTGAGACTGAACAAACAACTGCCAGCATCAGATAGCAGCAAATTTATAGCTTTTGGATGCAATAACATTAACACACTGCCACTGAAATATTTATGTTGGCTTTTTAAATATCCCAAAGGAAATCCATCCAGAAGCCTGCAAGCCATATATATTCTTTTTCCTTAGAAATTTCCATGAAAAAATGATAAATTACATTTACACTGAGGGCCCTTCCCTGCTTCTGAGCAAATTCCAAACTTATATAAATCAGGCATCATTTTCCTAACTTCTCTTCCTCAAAGGCACTTGAAATTTACAAGGCCGGAAAAGAAAGGCTTCCTTTCATCCTCAGACCAGATATAGAGCAGAGCTCCCCGCCTTCTCCCTGCCAGGTCACCCACTCTTCTTTCCCTACCCCTGCCCAACCTCCCCTCTAAAGTGAGAAGAGCATTCACGAGGGGAAAGTGTTGCTGATAGTCTGGTAAGTCTGCTTTTTTATCAACAGCTGCTCCACAATGACGAACATCTCTAGTGAAATTAAGGGAAACAGAGAAGGATAATCTCAGTTTATTCATCCAGAGGTGGTTACTCCCTTTGGCAATGCCAAATACCTGCACTTATACATGCACCTGTCATGAGTGGAGGTCCAAAGCTTCCTCTGTGGCTAATAGTTTGGAGGTAATAGGGGTCAGGAGCTCCCAATCATTCATGGGACAAGTAAACAATCCAGTGTTAGATTGCTCAGAAAATATCCTATTTAAACTTCTAAGACAGACTTTTTTGGTTCTTAAAGCACTTTGCATTTAATTGTGTCTATTACAGAAAGTTTCAAAGCTCACTGAAAGAAGTAAATTGATATTAACCATGATAATTTTAACAGCTAATACATACCAAGCTTACTGTCTATACAGTCAGTGTTTTCTTAAAAATATGGGCTCTAGGGCTGCATATTGGGTGGAGAATAGGCACTTTCAAAAAGCACCTTAAATGATTATTATAAATAGTTAAATTTGGGGAAAAACAGAGCTAGCTTATCATTAGATTAAAGCTGTATTCAACTGTCTGTGCTTGCAGGCCCTAAAATGCAAACATTCAAATAAACAAATCAAGGTGAATATAATTATCTGCATTGATTTACAGCTTGATTAATTGTGATCCAAGAAGGTTAAGAATATTACTGATATATGGAATACTCTAATGATTTTCAATCCAAGTATTCTTTTTGTTGAAAATGAATGACTTAATGGGCAAAAATTTAACCCACACAAATTTTAAGTTAAGAATTTACTCACATGAGCATTCTCAGCTCTGCCCACTCCTCCCTCCCCTCGTGGGTACTCACGCCGGTGGAGGCCACTGCTTCCTGAACACTCTCCATAATGAATTCCTTGGTGATCCTGCGGGAGGGCAGCTCATTGAAGAGGGAGTTGATTAGAGCCACTTTAGCTGCATCTCGTCTGGCCTCAGCTCTACTTAAGCAGCACTTGAGAAGGAAAGGAAAAATGAGGTCATTAAAGGTTTCAGCATCTCACCATTTCATCCCTACATCAGTGGGTTTCTGGACATTTCTATTCATACACTCATTGTCTGCACCTATTCTTTCATACCCATTGCTAATCTCCCTGAAGAGTAGGCAGGTGTTCTCTCAGCTGTAGAGCTGAGAGAATGCACATTCCTTGGTTGTCTTCAATTACTTTTTGTCTTATTCAGTCATCGAATATCTTCTGTGGATACATTACTAATAAGTAATAATAAAAGTAGTGATGACTATTATTGTGTGCTACATTATTTACATTCATTATCAGTGCCTTTCTCAAATCCCTATTTCAGAGAAAAACAAAGCAAGGAAAGAAGAAAATCATGGAAACTGGAGATACTGGTAACAATAATTAGGAACGCAGGGCCTAGAGTCAGACTGTGAAGGTTCAAGTTCCAGCTTGCATGTTTGCTAACTGTAAGACCTTGAACAAGTTAATTAATCTTTCTGTGTCTCAATTTCCTCCTTAGTAAAATGGGAACAAGAGCAGGGTTGAAGTTAAGATCAAAGAGTTAATAAAGATAAATAACTGAGGATATCTATCACATGGGAGAATTCTATGAGAACGTACCAGTTTTGTACATTTTTACCTCCATGTTGGAGTGAGGACGCAGCTGTTCATATGTACAGTTTTTGTTTTTCCAGCACTAGCCCCCACTTTCCTTGTTGTAACAGTTTCCTGATTTTCTCTTAGTCCCTATGGTTTGGGTGGGGTGTGATCCATTTGGGATTCTCAAAGGGAGAAGCCACAGACAGACTACGACTAATAACCCATTAATTTTTTTCCAGTACTCCCAGATGTAATAACGCTCTCCAACCTCCTAGCCTGGCTTTCCCATTTCTCCCATGGGTCTGCCTGCCTGTCTTGATTTTTTGTTGTTGTTGTTGTTTTCCTGTTCTGCTCTGTCTCTTTTCTAATCGCTAATGATTTAATGTATTGAAAAGTAAAGATGCCACATTGAAGACGAAGGTGTGCCTGACTCATGCCATGGTATTTTCAGTTGTATAATATGGTTGTGAAAGCTGGATATTGAACAAGGGAGACAGGAAAAGGATTGATGCTTATGAATTATGATGCTGGAGACGATTATCAAATATACCATGGACTGCCAAAAGAATTAACAGATCTGTCCTAGAAGAAGTACAACCAGAGTGTTCCTTGAAGCAAGGATGGCTAGACTGCATCTTACATATTTTGGACATGCAGTCAGGAGGGACCAATCCATGAGAAGAACATCATGTTTGGGAGAGTGGCAAGTCAGTGAAAAAAAAGGAAAACCCTCCACTAGATGGATTGACATAGTGTCTGCAACAATGGGCTTAAACATAAATAAGATTGTGTGCCTAGCACAGAATCAGGGAGTGTTTCATTACTCTGTACATAGGGACCCAATTCAATGGCACCTAACAACAACAATGATTCTCATTCTTCAAGTTCTAGTTCATTGTGGATGCTGGGATTCCTTTGAGGAGTGTGAAATCCAATGGGAACGGGACTGAACTAACACTTGCCAGAAGCCCTGGGGTATGATGGCCTCTCTCCAGCATGCTCTGTGAGCCTAGGATTGTAAACCCCACAACACTTAGAGGAAGACCAGTCCCACGAAGAGAAGCACAGACCAAGGACTGGTCAATGGGGTGGCCAGGCAACCCAGTCTCCACTCCCCAGTGGCTATGTGACCTCATCCACCTGAACTTTAGGGGCTAATTTCCTTATCCAAGACTCCTACTACCTAAAATGCATGATTTTCAGAATTAGCTTGGTAATGGGTGCAAAGCAGGAAAGAAAGTACCAAGGACTACACTTCATTTTGCATTTGCAGAGCCTCCAGGGCTTTGATCCACCTGCAGGGAAGAGCCAAATCCCTCTAGTTTGCTTTTGGCATACCCTACCCCACCTACCCCATGCTGACCATCTCTGCCCTGTCCCAGAAACACTCAGAACTTATGGCCTTGTGTCCTCTAGAAGCCGAACCCTCCTCCCCACCTTTATGAACCCAGTGAGTGGTCTCAGGTCAGGTTTTGGGTCCCCTGTGATTTCCCCCACAAATCTAGATAGGAGGAGCCATGTATTGTAATGATCATGTAGCTGACAATCGACCATTCCTCATCCCCTTTCCCATCCTCCAGGCCTGAAGGGGACACCTGAATGTTTCCTCTGCATCCTTCCCAGGGCCTAAGCCAGGCTCAGTGCCTAGGGACACTTGTTTATAGTCAGTGCAGGGATGAAATAATTACAAGACTTCTAAAATGGCAAGAATAAGACACTGAGGATAGTGTATGTGGCGGGCAGGAATTTGCCAAGAACCTATCAAAGCAGGCAGAGGGGCTAATTTACAATAATGACTGATCTCCCATATACCCTTGCCACAGTTTGGATCTTGAATGTCCTCTAAGGTCTCAAGTGTGGAAGGCTTGGACCCCAGCCTGTGGCACTATTTGGAAGTGGTGGAACCTTTAGGAGGTGAGGCTCAGTGGAAGGAAGTGGGTGATTAGAAGTGAGCTCCTGAAGGAGACACTGGGACTCCAGCCCTTCCCCTCTTCCTTTCACTTCTTGGCACCATGAGGTGAGCAGCTTTGCTCAGCCATTTGCTTCCTGCCATAATACAGTACCTTATCCCAGGCCAGAAAGCAACAGAGCAACTGACTATGGACTGAAACCTCTGAAACCATAAGCAAAATAAAGTTTTCCTCCTTTTAAGTTGATTCTCTTAGATCTTTTGTCATAATGATGGAAAGCTGACCAAAACAACCCTTTAAATGAAGAATAGAGCTGAGATTCCAAATGTATGTGGAAACAAATGTGGGGTTTTCCTCTTTGCTGTTGAATGAAAACCAAGACACTTTTGGATGTAGCTTTTGGAAGAAAGGCCATTCAAAGTATAGGCGTCTTCCAAGGTTTTGTTGTTATGTGCTGTCAAATCAGCTCTGACTCATAGTGACCCTATGTACAACAGATGAAACACTCCCCACACTGGGCCATGCCACTATTATCAGTGCCTTTCTGCTATTCATAGGGTTTTCAATGGCTGTTTATTTCAAGAGTGCGTTACCAGGTCCTTCTCCCAAGCTGACAGCACCCAGTATTCCCAGGAAGTCTCTTGCCCAAGTACTAACCAGGCCTGACCCTGCTTAGCTCCCACTATCTGATGAGATGAGACACCAGGATGGTACAGCTGAAGGCAAGGTTTATGTCACCTGTATTAAACCAGAGGGGTTCTGGGAAGATAGACTGACCCTGCACTGTAGACTTGGCTGGAAATTTATAGGATGCTGAGCTCTGTGTCAGCAGTCTTTATTAAAGCTCAGGTGCCAGCTCTTCCAGGAAGCTTTTCCTGACCACTGTTAAGGCCAGGCTGTGAGGATCACTGTCTGCAAGAGGTGCTGACCATCCTTGAATGCATTTGTGTGGTAGTGCTCTTCCTCCCCTCTAATCCCAGGTTGTGAGCCCACTATGGGAAGACTGTATGATTTAGTTGTTTTTGTGTCCCCTGCCCCTATAATACAGATTACTGAATGAATAACTGAATCAGCCTAAGGAACTCAATAACAAGTCACTAAAGCACCAAATAACATTCAAGAAATTCTCTTAAAGAATGAAAGACATGTACTTCTTATTCTTAAAAAAGAAAAATAAAGGTGCCATGTCCTTATACATATGTGTAATTAGTAATAAAAAAGGATATTAATACATGGATTTTGGAGGGAAAACTCATTATTACATTTAGGCTCTGATATGACCATTTCTGCTTAGGTGTACGATATGTTTATTATTCTTTGGAAAATCAGTTCCCTATTAAAAAGCTAACACAGTTTTTGCAACTGTTAACTGACATCTGTTGTGGCTGCTCATTTTAAAAGCAATTTGGCTTAACAAAATCTATAATGGAGCAGTTAGAATTTAGAGAATTAGATTCAGGTCTGGCATTCTTTAGAAACAACTTTCTATCTAAATAATAGCAATTTGAACTACCTTTCATAGAGAGAGAGACCTAGTAAACACTACTTAGATAAAAGAAGCTATCTATTTTAAGTAAGACCAGCTAAGTACTAGATCAAAGGCACCACATACATTTACAACCAACTGCGCTGCTTCAGAGATCAAAGTGCAGCCAGGCCGGCTGAGTGAACAGAGAGAGCCTTTACTCAGAAAGCATGGAAAAGCACTACAGGGACTCAACCAATATCAAGATGTTAAAGTGGACACATGTCTTTACTTATTCTGTTGTTTCAATGTTCAGAATCTTTCCTCAAAATGGAGGAGAAAGTGTACCTATTAATAAGTACATAAAATAAAATATATGCTAAGCCATCAAAGGGCTTTTTTTTTGTTATCATTCTTTACATTTCTTAGACAGATACTTCAGATGTCTATAATGTTAACTAGCTGATTTCTTTTAAATTCTGGAAGTAAAAATTACAGCCAGTAAGTGCTGCATACTTTTCTTTAGGGATCTTTTAAGGGGATCTTTGACCCACAAGAACTTATACTTGGGCAAGAAAGTCCAACAAGAGTCTGTTGCACCTATCTAAATCAGAGTGCAGACACTTGGTAAGAACAGGCACTGTTAGAACTACCATCAAGCAGTGGGAAACACTGTAAGAAAATAAAATATGGCAAGTGACAGGACGTTTTATTGTTGTCCAAACCGGTCGTCAAAGACATCGGTTGGGAAGTGAGTGAATTATGATGTTATTTCAAAGCAACTTCCTGCTAGAATTAGACTTCCCAGGTTGTATGGTTTATTCTTGCTATTTTTCAGCCAGTCCCCATCATAAATACAGATTTGTAAACCATGCCTCACCCGCTAACAATTCTTACTTGTTAATACAGAGAGACAACTTCTGTCCTTTGCACTTTGTGAAAGTGCAGAGCTGGAATATTTAACAGGCACGATTTTACCAAAGTCAGCTGTGGATTTCTTAGGCATGTGGAGCAACATACTTTGCAAGTGGCCGGCAGTTCCCACTCAGACATTTGTCTTGATGCTCAGATGCCTTTCATTTGCTGGTAGATTATAAACCATTATAATCATTTCAAAACTTCCTAAAATTAAAGCAAAAAGTAAGAGCAACTGTGGCATTGCTCAGGAAAGCTATTTAAAGGCAGTGGTAGCCAGCTTGCAAAATGCCCCCAGTGGTCCCTGCTGCTGGTATTCACATCCTCATGTAGTCCTTTCCACACTGTGCCAGGGTTGGTCTGCGTTACCAGTGTACATAGCAGAAGTGATGGTGTATCACTTTTGACATTAGATTATGAGAGATGGCTTCCATCGTGGTCCTGCTTGCCTTTTCTTTGACTACCTGCTTGACAAAAGGTCAGCTGACAGGGTGTAAGCAGCCCTCCAGCTAGGCATACACAGCAAAGAACAAGAGCCTGCTGCCAATAGCTACCTGAATAACATAGGAAGCCGAGCCTCCAGAGTTGATCAAGCCTTTAAAGGACAGCATCTCCAACTGACAGAGTGACTGCAACCTCCAGGGGACCCTGAGCCAGAACCACCTGGCTAAGCTGCTTCCAGGCTCCTGATACTCAGGGGTTACGTGAAACAAAAAATGTCTGTAAGCTTTGAAGCAAGTTGTTATGAAGCAACAGGTAACTATTACAAAGGCTTTTCTTACTGAAGGTAATTAGGAATTCTCTCTTGAGGGAGAGCTCAGTAATAGTAATTCTCATTGCTGACACTATATGCTTATCACTGCGCTAAGCATTTTATATTTATTATCATGTTTCATTATTACTACAGTCCTATCAGGCTGGTTCTGTCATTATCCTTATTTTTCAATTATGGAAATAAGCTTTAAAGTGGCTATGTATCCTGAGGTCAGGCCAACTTAAAAAGTGAACAAAACAAGAGTCACCTCCAAGTCTATCTGACTTGAGAGTCCAGATTTTGACCACTAGACTACTTTGCTCTTCATAGAAACAGTCATCCCCTTTAGAATAGACAGGATATGCAATTTGGTAAAGGTCACAATTATGATCTAAATGAGTATAGTAATCTAGACAAGCTCCAACTTGATATTCCATGGGTCATTTTGACAGAAGATTCCAAAAATATCTCTGCCCAACCCTTCATGAGAAACTTGACTTCATTTAGAAGAAAAAACCAAGGAGGATGCAGTAGTACATTGTGGCAATAAATTGTGGTCCTCAGGAGGGGAATGTGCTGATGAGGACCTCACTATTCTTCTCCTTTCTATTTTTCTGTTGGTGTTTTTCTGGACTGTAGGGGCAACAGAAACAGACCTAGAAGGACCAGCTATGATCAGACTGGAGATCATATGTCATCTCCTGTAGGAAGTGTCTTCTTCCGACTGTACCTGCCATCTTGGTTAAGTGTGGCATCAAGAGCTTTGGGAATTCTACCACACAATGTTGCTCAATAGTTTTAAGAAATCTTTGGTAACTCTTTAAGAGAAGTCACTTATATTCAACTTTCCTGGCTTCTACTGGATAAGGAATTCCCCCAAGCCAAGTTCATTCTATGTTTATATTTTATTTGGGAGTTTAGATCAACAAGCCACTTGGAGCTCACAGCATACCCTATGATGATCACCACCAGGCCTAGTACAGAAGTCTGGACCTATAGTTCAAAAACTTTATTGTTTATATTACAGTCACCTGGGAACTTGTCAAATGTGTTTATTCTTAGGTTCCAACCTAACCTACTGAATCAGAAATCACTTCAGATGGTTCATAGTGGGGAATCTGCATTTTAATAAGCTTTCCAGGTGATTCTGAAGCACCTAGGATTACTCTGAGAAAATGCTGCTCCAGCCTCTATCCTGCCTGTCTGCTTTCTAACTGGTAGGGCAAAATCAGTTTTTGTGGGGTCTGAGAGTTACACAATTTGGGGGACCTTTTTTAAGAAAACCAATACAAAGCTACAAGTAAAAACATTGGCATTGTGACTTGCAAGGGGTTTTTGCAGAAGCTTCTTCTTCATGGTAAATCCTCCTCTGCTAACAACAAAAATGCTAATTTCTCACTAGAGAACCTGTTTGTACCCAAGGGTCAAGGAATGCAGCATTCCAGTTAAATACAATTCTTTTATGATAGTTCTAAAATTTGCTGACTTAAGTGAGGTCTCAGTTTTGCTTTTCTGCTAAACAGTTTTTCTTTCTTCCCTGATAATTTTCCACAATGTAATGCTAAGATCTAAGATTAATTTGTTTGTTGTTGTTAGGTGCTGTAGTGTATGACTCAGAGTGACCCTCATAGGATTATCAATGGCTGATTGTTTCCAGGTTGTTTCTTGGGAGTGGATTCCCACATCCTTTTCTCATTTTTGCGGTTGGGGATCAAACCCCGGTCCTGAGAAAGTGTGGAGCACATTCTACCTACTGAGCTAAACCCCAGCCCAAGATTAGTTTGTAGGCATCCTAAAATAAGATAGTGGTTAGTCATTCTTCTTCTTATTTTTATTTTTTTTTGAAAAGACTAAAGTTCTTAAATTAATTGAAATAAAATTTTGGTAGTCACAGACATGTTATAAATAGAAATGCCTAACAAAAATATTGGCTTTATTGTTAATTATTTTGGAGTATTTTAAAACTATTTGAGGGTGTGTTACATTGTCTAGTCAAGCTGACACAGTATAGACTCTAAACAGTAACTTTCCTAATAGTCCCAAATTGATTAATTTTTTCTATGTTTTGTTTTAGAATATAGGCAAGATGCGTGAGTTGAGTGGTTTCTACATTAAAATAATTTACTGAACATACATCCCAACTGGGAAAGGCATTGATATAAGGGACTTCTCTCCATTTTAAACAACAGACTTCTTAGAATTCATATATGTGTTTTAAAGACTAAGATGGATCTTCAAATCCAAAATCTATAAAACCAAGTTGGGCACACTTAATTCAGTATCTTCAATGGTAGCCAAGAGTTGAAACAGTTTATAATACCAAGGTTTTTGAATAACAGCAACATAACAAAAATGCTGAAGATTTTATCTATATGGGAACTCCAAGTTAAAGATGCCATCCTTCCTGGGGTCAAGGATAGGTCAGTGATATTTTGGTAACATTCACTCAATAGCATATTGTACCCAAGGGACTCTCCCAAACTGGGACTTTGCAGGTGGCAAAACCAAATAAACTGACTGTGAGAGGTGAGAATTTTTGCCCAAATCCTGTAGGCTGTTATGTCTGTCATTTAGGTGGTTGGGAACACTTTGCTTTTGCAACTTGTAGTCTGAATCTTAGCAAGTGACTTGGAGCATTTGTGTGTATGGCCTGGCAGCTCTGGTCAGTGTCAACAACACCTCAGTTTTGTCCTGACAGCAAGCCTTCAGCAAAAAATAATGCCAGGAGCTTTGCTGCTCTCAGTTCTTTAAGACCTTGACTGCCCTGGCCAATGCCTGAACATTTGCTTGTGTTCCAATTTATCTAATTGTGGATATATTAGCATTTTTTCCCCTTCCAGATGGTGATGTGAAAAAGGGCAACCGTTGAAACTCAGTCATCCAAGTTAATATCGTGTCTCTCTGTAGGTCAGGCTGGCGGCAAATATGTTGGGAACAATTTAGAGCTGTGTGTGTGCTGGGAACAGGGGTCTTTGCTAGGTATGGGGGAGGGGACTGGTCTGGGAGTCCAATTTTCAGAGAAAACTCACCAGTTCCTGTCAACTGGAAGAAATGTTTCAGGCACATGGTGGGTCAGAATGTTATTTTTATAATATAAACCACCTGGCCTCCTCCTCATTTACCTCTGCTACAAATGCTATTCTGCACATGTACCTTGACCACAGTCCCCAGTAACCCTTACAAACCCACACTGTGCTGCGCTCTTTGAGATGTTCTCTTTCTTTCTTTCTCCCTCTTCCTTCCTTTCTTCCTTCCTTTTTTCCTCTCTCTCTCTCTCTCTCTCTCTCTCTTTCCTTTCTTCTCTTTCTTTCATCTTTTTATTTTTTCAAGTTATAGGTGAAGACAAGATGAATTGATCATGGCTGAAGATTTTGGATTATTCTTATAGTAGCTTTGATGTAAAAAGTTTGCATCAGAGGGATGGGAAAGAGGTTAGGGAGTGGTGGAGTCAGACTTCTTTCCTCCTCAGCAATTTGGTGATACAGTGAACGTCTTCCCAAAGTTTGTGTACTAGTGCTGGGAGACTCCTGTGGAGATAGTCTGAAGTCTTTATTCTTCATGGAGCCTTTATTAAGTTTTCCTTTCACTATAGTGTGCTGTTCTCTTTGGAGGTCAAGCATCTCTACCCAGCTTAACAAGAAAAGAAATAGATTAAAGTTAGAGAAGAAGGCTGGGGAATAAATAAAGGGTCTCATTAAAACAATATGCACTTCCAATTTAATGGGCAAGTATTAAAGCCTAATAATTAGCTGACATGACTTTCAAATGGGATGGGGTTATAACTAACCTTCCTTTCTTTGAGTCTAATTAGTTATAGAACAGGATACTTTCCTGTGGAGATTTCCACCAGGAAATACCTTCTTTAGAAGTTGTTACACTGCATAGCATATGGTTCATCTGGGCCTAGATATACAATTCTAAAGGCAGGGAAGTGCTCATGGATGATTTCAAATAGAAATACTTAGCACTAAAACAGCATTTGTGCTGGGTAATAGCCTCAATTTTATGGCCAGAACTAAGCCTGTATTTGGAGTATGGAATGTTAAGGCCAGATCTTATTTACTTATCAGCAAAGACAGCATTATAATTCCATTTAGTCACATATATGAATTGACCAAATTTTCTCTTAGTCATACACTCCTAGGGAAAACTTAATTTTATAAATGGAGTTTATTGTGGTTTAGATATACCTTTACTTCCCTGGACTTTGAGAAGAGTCATACAATCGTGAAAGTATAAAACATGTGTTTTTATCACTGATCACACAGATGAAGTATGCTTACTTCTGTAGTACCTAAAACAAAACAAATTTAACCACTGCTATCTTCCTTTTAGACAGTGTGATCCTTGAAAAAGCAGTTTTTCTAGGTATTTTCATAGACAGTGACTTTGGTTGAAAATCAGAGTGGCATAATAATCAGCCATTAAACAGAGTTAATGTCTTTAAATTCAGACTTTTACAAGGAGCTCATCCACTTTGAGTGCTCCCTCTTGTCTCCCTATTGTGTGGCCTATTACACAACACCAAATGTGGATTATAAAAGGGAAAAAAGTTAATCAACAGTTCACCTGTGGAGATATTGGATGTCTCAATTTCATATGGTACCTGACATTATACAGCTAGCTAAGAACACATCCCAGTGTTTAACATTCATGTTTATTTTTGGTGAAGCAACTTTAAAAACAGAAAAATACTTACAAGAGAAAGATATGATACCCTAATGAAGAAATACCCCACATTTCAAATAAATCAAGCTATCACATCAATGTTTTAGCCAAGGGGCTGTTTTTTTTTTTTTTAATTTAATCATAATGCCTACACATAAATATTTGTATGGTGTAGTATTATATCCAAAGGAATTAGTGCTTTTACTCAAAATAAGAATAGAATTCATTAATCCAACTCATTTCTGCAGATTCTGTATGGAAGACTTCATCACCAGCATGAAAAGAAAACTTGAATCACAAGTCTTTTCAATCAAAATAGAAAATGTAAAAATATAAAATAAGGTAACGTACCCAAGTTCCCTTTTGTATTTAAGAGCAAAAACAGCTTCTGAAACAATGAATGGCTTTTCTTCTGGGCTTATCGAGTGGGGACTGACAGCCCTTGTGTTGCTCTTGGTGTAAAACATGGAAATTACTGCAAGTTTTCATGGTCATGATATGTGACTATAGAAGGATTAACTGGTTAAACAAGAATGACACAGAGAAAATATGCTCAAAATGCATGTAATATAAGAAGATGGTTTCTCTGATAAAAGATGAAATAAGTGCTAAGTTTCCTAAAAAGAAAATTTTGTATGAGTAGTTTGTTAATTGTTTAGAAATTCAAAAATAAAATCTTATTTTCATTTCTCTTTTTTGACACTGTAGTTGTTTGTTGAAGCTTAGTTTAAAAACAGGTGATAGCTCTTCTTTCTCTCCATCATATGCCCCTTCTAGTTTTTTATTGTTTGTGGTGTCAAGACTAACTGAAAATTCTTTAATTAGTCTTCATGGATACAAGCTTCCCATTTACTTCAGTGGGAGATTTCTTTGCATAAAAACTAGTAGCTTGTGTCCATCAGTGCCTTTGACTGGACTGCTTTCCTTTGATTAATCAGAAAACTAACGTTTAGCCTGAATACCACTTTTCTAAAGAGTGAATGAGCATAATCTCTTACAGCTTTCATGAAAATGCCTGAAACCAGAGGGATTAGTTCTGCAGTCCGGTCCCATATTCCACTTCAAGTATTTTCAATTACTTGGCACCATTGGAGGTGACGTCCACGGCTCAGCAAGAAAGCTACTGCTGGCATAATGGTTTCTCCATGTTTCAGCACATGGTCTTGGCATTAATAATACATCGTGAAATGATTTGCAATGCACAGGGGTGACATTTGATTATGTGAAAGGCATTGCAGGAATGAGCATATAGGCTCTTCTAGGCCAACTGCTGGCAAAAACATGGTGAAATGCTATATGGTGAAAATAGCATTTAGGATGGTTTCTAAACTGACAAAGAAAAGTGTACGGACATTACTTTTAGAGAATTTTTCTTTCTTTTTTTTTCTCCTGGCTTTCCTTTTTCAAATCATATTTTGGAAGGCCAAATGGGTTATAGGGCCAGATTTGGCAGCTAACCACCCAAATACATTTTCAAAACATTTTATTTAGGAAATTCTGGATATTTTTAAGCAAGCATGTTAACAATCCTCTTGAGAGCCTTAAAATATGATGATTTAAACATAAGGAGAAGGAGACCCTGAAATGACCAGAGAAATCATCTAGAGGCCTCCTCACTGAGGACTTCAGTTTTTCATTTTGTTTCCTCTTTTTTTTAAAGACTGCAAGGAGGATGTTGGATCTACTACCTAAAGGAAGTCCTATCATTTTAGGTCAAGATTTATGAGAACATAGGGAAATTCATAATTTTCAGGGTAGCCAAAACAAAAATAAGAACACTAGAAATTCTTAGACTCACATACTCTAGATCTAATCATTGATCTGGCAAATGTATTATCTTCTAGATAAATTATAATGAGTATATTTACTAACTAAGAACAAACGTAATGTGTGCCTGCATGAGAGTACAGCCAAACCTGGTTATTCATGATCACGAGAGCCGAGTAAGGGAAGAGTTACTATGCATAAATTAAATCCAGAGAGAATTAGAAGGTCCTAAATTGATACTTTCAAATTTATCCACAGATATGAAAACAATCATACCAGAGGATTTTACTGTCACTGACTTTTCCTTCCTTACCTACTGCCTTGCAGAGTTAGGTACAGCATCTATGTTGATTATTGATTATATACAAGAATGACAAATATTAGCTTTATGTATTCTTGGGATTTGTTATTCAATAATTTGAGTATTCAACAAAATTTATGGGGCAGTTAGTACATGAAAATCACAGGGCTTTCAGTCAAAAGGGTCATAAAGATATGGATCCCATCCCTGAGGAATTTGCATTTTATTACAGAGACAGAACATACAGGTAAGTAATCCTAAGCATAAGGGAGAAAACAGTAAGCAGCAGGAGAGAAATAGATAACTGCTTGGGAAACCTGAGGAGGCAGAGATGTCTAGCAAGAGGACTTAGAAGTTATTCATTAAGGAGTGTGTGTCACTGGTGTGGAATCCTGGAAGATGGAACAGGGCTGACACATGAAGAGAAGGTGGCAACAGCACTCACCAGCAGGCACCAGTGTGAGTATGAGGATGGACAGAAGAGGCGAGGCATGGGTGAGAAATAATGTCAGAAAAAGGATTTCAGGAGATAAAGCTGGAGGAAATGGCAGGCCAGTTGTAGACTGGGAATAAGACTCCAATAGGCAGGATAGGAGGGAGCCATTAAAACTTACCCCTCCTTTAAACTTTTTGTTTTATATAATTTTAGATTTATAGAAGAGTTGCAAAGATAATACAGAGTTTCTTACTACCCAGAAAGTAGTCCATAAAAGTTTTAATTTTATGTTTTTAAATATGACTTTTGTGTTGTTGTTAGGTGCCATGAAGTCAGATCCGACTTGTAGTGATCCCAAGTACAACACTACTGGACGCTGTCCCATGAACATGATCTTTTTATGTTTAAGCCCATTGTTGCAGGCACTATGTTTCCTCTCATATTGAATAATGACTCATCAACAAAAGGAGGTTACAGGGGCCGTACTCGATTCCCATCAGTAAGATTGACTCTACTTTGAGGAGGCAGCTCTTCCCCAGTTGTTTCTTAAATGCCTTCCAGTCTGGCAGGTTCCTTTTCCAGCATTATATTTGACAGTTCTTCTCCGCTATTTATAGGGTTTTCAATGGCTATTTTGGGAGTGGGCTGCTGGATCCTTCTCCTTAGTCTGTCTTAGTCTGGAAGCTCAGGTGAAACCTGTTCACCTTGGGTGGCCCTGCTGGTATCTGAAATACCGGGTGGTATAGCTTTCAGCATCACAGCAACATGCAAGTCCCCAAAGCAAAACAAGCTGACAGACATGTGGGGGATAACCTATGTTGTATTCTTATATTATACTCTTATGATTGTATTTTCTCACACTTAGTGAGGCATGTCTCGATTTTTTTTCTTAATTAGAAATGTAAAAGGTATTTATTATTTATTTTTTCAAAGACATAGGTTTTGGTTTTTTGAATTTGCCATTTTGAGCCCCATTTCATCAGCTAAAGGTCCCCTAAAGCCACCTATACTATTCAACCTAATTTTAAAAACAGAGTGATGTATAAAAGCTTCATCAAAAAAAGTCCCTTGATCCACCGTTTAAGCAGAAGGCTGTCCCTGAGTTCACATGGCTACAGAACTGTGTGATTCTTTTGTCATGATCTTGCTTGGAATATGGTGAGCTATTTCAGTCAGAAAATTTGTAATTTCCTTTAATCTGAGGCAAATTGCTTTTGTTATTCATTTCCTCCTCTCTGTTTCCTTTGCTTCTTTCTCAAACCCTTATTAAATTAACATTTCACTTTGGGGATTTATCCTTATGTCTCCTATACTGTTTTCTTCCATCTCTGTTTTTTGCTGTACTTTATTATTTTTTAAGTTAGTTATCTTTTACTAATTTGGCTGTCATCTATTTATGCCTTTTTTATTTATTATATATATTGTTCTAATTGGGCCTGGAGTTTAGCTCAGTTGGTAGAGTGCTTCTCCACATTCTCTGAGGACCTAGGTTTGATCCCTAGCTCTGCAAAAATGGGAAAAGGACTTGGCAGCCCACTCCCTAAAACAATCAGCCATTGAAAACCCTATGAATAGCAGAGAAACACTGACATAGTGCCAGGCATGACACACGTTGAGGAGTGTTTTGTTGTGTTGTACACAGAGTCACTTTGAGTTGGACCCAATTTGACAGCACCTAACAACAATTGTTCTAATTGGAAAACCTCACTTGTGTACTGGGTTGTCTCTGAATTACATTGTTCTTTTATTTGCTTGCCTTGGCCTTTTCTCTGATGAGACTTTCTTTCTTTCTTTCTTTCTTTCTTTCTTTCTTTCTTTCTCTCTCTCTCTCTCTCTCTTTTTTTTTTCACATTGTAAGAGCACTTTACCTTGTGATTCTGATCCATCTCTATAGGCTTATTAAGAACTGTCTGATTTTGGGAGAAGGGCCTTGCAATCCACTCCCAAGGCAATCCCGAAATAGCCACTGAAAACCCTGTGAGGATCACTATGAGTTGGATACAGACTCGATGGCACCTAACAACAAGATTACCGAGGCTCAGTCTTAGTTGTCCTCCCCAACTTCAATTATGGCTTAGATTTCTGGATGCCAGTGGTAAAAATTAGACCTGGCCATGTTTTTTCTCCTTCTGATCAATAGACAAGAGGCAGGGTGTTCCTATTTCCCCATGCAGAGTTTACCGCATGAGTAGGAGGGAGCCCTCCAAATCCCTACTGAAGCCACCATCTCTATTCTAAGTCTCTGAGTACTCTCTGAACCTCAGTAGTCTGACGTATATCCCGTCTTCTCCACTGAAACTAGTCTTCTGAAGGTTACCAAGGATGTTAGGCTCATCACAGTTTACAGGCACATCTTACTGGCACTCTGTGCTGAGACTGACCCCTGTTCTCTTCATTCTCAGTCTCAAGATGTCACATTCTTTGGTTTCCATAAATCCCTCTCCTGGTTCTTTGTCTTTTTCAGACCAAACTTCAGCCTTTTTAGAGAAATATATTTTCTTTTATTTCCCACCCCAAACTAATCCTAAGATCATTTCTTGGTCTTCTCACAGCACATTTGCACTTGGCAATGGTACTTGCAGCCATGGCTTCAGCTCCAAAATGTGGAAATTCAGTTCATATTTCTCTTGACTTCTGATCACACTGACTTTGTCCTCATCTCCCACACCTGCTGTGTTCCTTGCCCAGGGGCTAAAGCCAAAGTTGGGGTGTTGTCCTCACTCCCATCCTCCTCAAGCGCTTTCATTTTCCCCTTCAAAATGCTCTGTGTCTAGCTCACCTCTTTGGGTGCTCATCTTTCACTTGCTGTCAGCCTCTTGGTCTTTAGCTTCATTGATGCCTAAAGCATCTTCATGTTACTGCTAGAGTAATCTTTCTGAAACACATCTCAATACATCACTCACCTTCAGGGCTTCTGATTCCATGTAGCACAAAACCTGTACTTTGAAAAATGTAATGTTCTCTTATGGTTTGATATGAGTGCCTAACTGTGCTTTCCCATGGGTCCTTGTCACGTGGACTGACACTCCTACAATTCTGAAGGTTCATGTGGTTTCCTCCCACTGCATGCCTTTGCACACACCATTCCTCATGCTGAGAATGTCATCTCCTCTCTCTTAACTGGACAAGATACCCTCAATTGCACATTTCAGCTTATGTTTACATTCCCTAAGAATCCTTTGACTTTTCCTAGGCAGCATAGGGTTGTGGGTCTGTTTATGAAATTATACCTTTCTCTTGTTCCACAAAGGATTTGAAACAATGTAAAACAGATACACTAGGAATTTACCTTTTTTTTCTATCCTTATTGGCTTTCCTGTATTATTCTTGTTGGTTTGAAAAGTTTTGGGGTATATTAGACATTAAACTCTAGTTTTTATTGTAAAAAAAATTTAAAGGAAGAGTAAAAGTAGAATGTAAATAATATTAGGTATGATGTTCATCTTAAAAATAACATGACATTATCTTGTATAGACTTACACTACAAAAAGATACACTGAAATTTTGCCTCTGGGCGTCTTAGTTGTCAGAGCTAAGAAAGACACTTGATTATGGATGAGTTTCATAGCATGCATAAGCTTTAAGTAAAGCATCTTTGCCAGTTACTGAAAATGGAGAGAGAGTTTATGACATTAAAGAGGTACCTGTAAAGAGGACTGGTAAATTTAGAAGCTCCTTTCCTTGTGCTTTCATTGACCCTTAAATATAACTCTGAAATTACCATAACTCTTTTGTACATTGATTTCCTCAGGGTATAGACCATTTCCTCAGCCTACTGCTTAGCACTTTCTAGTTATTCAGTGAATATTTGTTATATATACTGTGTAACAAGATGTTGATGGTGAGGTAGGCAAATGTTTTCATGTAAGTATACAACTACTGATGTATCATCATTTACAACCCATCATAAGCATGCTTTTCACAAGTCCTCAACTGCCGAAACATACCTGTAGTCCATTTTTTTACTTTGTATTTTGAGGCAAGGTCAGGCTGCCTCTGGCCTCGAATTTGCGATCCTCCTGCCTCCACCTCCCAAGTCACGGGCATTAAAGGCATGCACCATGGCACCCAGCTAAATATAAAAATTTTACCAACTGCAAAAGTCTTCATAATTATTATAAAAATGATGCTTGGAATACCTACAATGCACCAGATATCATGTCAAAGCTTTTATGTGTATATTTTATAACTCCCAACTAATCTGATAGATATTAGTCCCCATCTGAAAGTTGTGGAAATCAAGAGGTTAAATAAGTTTCCCGTGGGTATACAGGTAGTCAGAGGCAAAACTTGTACTAAGCAGAGTTGCTCAATCCCAGCCCTCAAACCTCTGCTTTTGGTCCATGCGTTGGTGTGGAATAGATTGATTAAATTTATTAATATTTGATTGCAAAATTCAAGTGAAGATTTTTTACTGATGGAAAGGCCTGATGGAAGGGCTTTATAGTTTCCTTGTTTTGTAAGTTCTATTCCAGAATTTTTTGATGTAGAAGGCAGCAACTATCTGGCAAATAAAATGCTGTGCTATAAAATTCATTTTCCATAAAGAAATATCAGGGCACATCCTAATATAAAACACTTTCATTCTAAAACATTGGAACAACTGGTTAATTTTCCAGTATATATGATGGGATATGGCACAACTTTGTTTACTATGGCTAAGAAAACTTACAACAGTACCCATTTCACAAAAGGGTTTATTTTGTTTTAACTCTATTGACTTTAACTGCCAAATTGATGGCTGCCTCTTACCTGAAAGTTGCCAAAGCAGCTCCCTCCTGGGAGAGTCACATAGCTCACAAAGGGAGGCCCGGGAGAGGGCAAAGACTCATAGACCACAACACCTTCACTGGGGAACGTGGCCCTCTGTTGCTGCTTGCTTTCCCAAAATTCCTGCAACATTGATACAACATTCACTGAAAAAGACAAGAAGCATCATCAGTTAAGGATGGATATACTCTGGCAATTTTTCTTAAATTTGAGGCTGGATTCTGTATCCAGTTTGAACCAACTACGTGCATAATAGGGGCTGCTTTCAGCTATGAAAGAACATACTTTAAATATATTTAAACTAAGCAAAAATATATAATTTTACTACTTTTTTTTTTTTTTGCATTACCGGGGGTTGAACTCAGGGCCTCACTCTTGCATGCTTTGCAAGTGCTATACCACTGAGCTGCACTCCTAGCCCATTTTTTTACTTTTTGAGACAGAGTCTCCCTGAATTACGCAGACTGCCTCTGATCTTGAACTTGTGATCCTCCTGCCTCTGCCTCCTGAATTGCTGGGATTATAGGCATACACCACTGTGCCCAGCTCCCACATGTATATATTTTTAATGCATAAGACTTAAGTAATTTTTGTACCCAAATTCTAACAATGTTGCATTATAACAAATTTACTTTATAAATTAATATTAATATGAAATTTTAAAATTTCACTTTTCCATCTTTGGAAATTTGCCTTAATAGAATTTGTCCAGAGCTAATGTTATCTGCCTGCAGCTGCACCTCTGTGGCGTCCAATCCTGACAGATCTCAGCAGCTAAGCAGGGTTGGACCTGGTTGGTACTTGGATGGGAGACCACCTGGGAACACCAGTTGCTGTAGGCTTGGGAGAAGGAGCTGGCAACCCACTCCCAAAAAACAATCATCCATTGAAAACCCTATGAATAGCAGAGAAGCAGTGACAATAGTGTTTCATCTGTTGTACACAGGGACATTATGAGTTGGATACTGACTTGATGGCCCCTAACAACAGGAAGGTTATGTGTGGCCCTCTCACCCATTTCTCATAGAGTCTTAAACCTGCAAAGTGAAAGCCAATTTGTGAAGATGCAAACAATGTAATTTTAATCTGAGTTCACCATTTATGAGATTTAAGAGGAGAAATTCAGAAAAAAAACCCAAAACTCCTTTATACTCCCTCTTTTCAAATCTGAAGGAGAATGAAAGGCATTTGTGAAATAAGCAAAAGGCTAGAAGAAGCCATGTGGAAACTAATAACATGGAGACCTTGTTAAGGACAAGGTCTGTTAGATGAATTCAGAAAATAGTAACAGTGAAGGCCATGTGTTTTAGATTAAATGACCTGGGATAGCCTGCAGAAGTTCCAGATCAAATTAAGCTGGTTTGTTTATCCTGCACTGCGATTTGAATTGGGGAAATTAACTAGGATAATAGAATTGTAGAGTCAAAAGTGACCTTATGAGTCATGTAGGCAAAGCTCTGCCTAACGCAGGGATTCCTGGCCAGTACTCCTGACAGCTGCCTGGCTGGCCTGTACCAAAACATGGGAAAGGACCTGGTACTTGCCACATCTGAAATAGCTGGTTCCAACTGCTAGTGTTCTGAAGATGATGAGCTGAAATCTGCTTTCCTGCAAGATTCATGCAAGGGGTCGACTCTTCATTGCTGGAACTTCATATTAGTTTACCTCCTTACCTATGGTATGGCGCACCACATATTTGAAGGAAGTGTTGGACAGCTGATGTGTTTTGCTTGTCTGGCATTTGCTCACTTTCTTGTGTGACTAGAACAAAGGTTTTCCTTCAAGAATCATGTAGTCTCTAGGCGAGGAGCGGAGGATTTGGCCAGAGCCACGCCATTTAGAGGCAATGAGTCCAGGATTTTTGTTGGGAATTCCCTTTTTTCACTAGGGTTGCTAGAGGATAGGAGGTTAAGTGTGGTACTGCCCAATCAAGAAGGAAAGCTGGCTTGGAAAAAAGTCAACATGGAGAAGACAATCAAAAGACAGAGAAAGAAAGACTAAGTTCTGATGACATAGTTGGAGGTCCTTCCCCCAGCTCTGCCCAAATCCACAGTCCTTAATTAATTTGGAATTATCTGAAAAAAAAAAAAAAACCTTATTTGCTTTTCCCTTAAAGTATTTTGGGCTGGCATCTCTTACTTACATATGATAGTATACTAATACAGGGAATATAGGTTTAACACAGTGGCAAAGTGCTTGCCTAGTGTGAGTGAGGCCCTAGGTCTGATCTCCAGAACCAAAAATATATATATTATGTTTTCTTAAGTTCCAAAGTAAATAGTTTTTGTTCTTTCAAACATTGTGTGTGTGCATGTGCATGGAAGATGGTTGCCTGTGACCTTTGACATTTTGAGTCCATTCTTAGATGTGCTTCAAAATGCTAGACTTTGGCTGGGTGCAGTGGTACATGCCTGTAATCCCAGCAACTCAGGAGGTTGAGGCAGGAGGATCAAAAGTTTGAGGCCAGAGGCATCCAGTGTAACTTAGTGAGACCCTGTCTCAAAATAAAAAGTAAAAAATGGGCTGGGGGTGCGGCTTGGTGGCAAAGCATTTGCAAAAGCATTGTGAGGCCCTGGGTTCAATCAGTACTGAAAAAAAAGTACTGGACATTGATATTTCCCTAGGAGCCAGGAATATCACAGAGTTTGACCTGGAGGCAAAAACATTGTGCAACCACTTTCTAAGCTGTTTATAGATCCCCCAGCTTCTATATCTTCTCCATAGATCACCACTGAACTTCATGATGTGCCATTTAAGCAAGTTCTCAAGACGATGCCTTCATATAATAATTAGAAAAAAATTACAGTGTTTAGTATTTAATAAGTCCTCTGGAAAATAAATGGAAAAAAAACTTAAGACTGTAAGAGGAGATAATTAAATGAACAAAATACATATAGGAGGGATCAAGTTGAAAATTTCTCATTACAAAGCTTTTAAATTAATTTACAAAATTTAAAGTAGTATTTTTTACAACTTACTGTAACTCAAAAACAGAATTATAGAATCTTTATATTCTAAAGTATTTCTGCCTCACATTCTCCTCTCCTTTCCACTTCTGAGAAAACAAAGA
This sequence comes from Pedetes capensis, assembly GCA_007922755.1. NCBI lineage: Eukaryota > Metazoa > Chordata > Mammalia > Rodentia > Pedetidae > Pedetes > Pedetes capensis. The sequence continues at coordinate 47,950 of VMDO01005751.1, read as the reverse complement.
TTTATGAACTGGCTGATTCATATCTCTACTTACACTTGACTTTCAGAATTCAGTAGAGATGTCCCGAAGATTGAAGCCTGAAACTAAAGCCAGTGGCCTTTTGCTCTGCTAGTCATCAAGGACCATTAGCTTCCTATTTTAAGTTAGTTCATTGTTGAATGAGATTCAGCTGAGACCTGGAGTAGGCAGCTGAAGACTCATGATTATCTAGGTAAAATGAACCGAGGAGTTTTGGCACAGAAAACTTTTTGGATTAAAGAGTTTAAAGGTATGCACTAAGTTGGTTTTCTGCATGCATAAAAGTAAGAGTTTCCAAGTTTTTCATTTTGCAACCTTAGAAGATTTCTTTGATGGTACTACAGATGTCATCACCCCTAAAAAGTGCAACATATGTACATGCACACACACACAATCCATCTTTCTACCTCTATCTCGTCTTGTCGACTGGAAAACCAGATGAATAGAGTGCAGAGGGAAGAAGGCCAGCTTGCTATTTGGAATTCCAAAGATCAGTATAGCAGAGGATAGTCTATTAATGAAACACATGCTCCTTCACTTTTTTGAGGTAGCATCAGCAAGGTTTATGGACAATCTCAAAGAAAATGTGAGTAGAGGGTCAGGTATTTTTGAAGAAAACTACCTAAGATTGAGGATAGACTTCACCATACAGTTTATAATCTCTAGATGCTTGCCAGACAACGATTCTGCCTTCCACAGTACAGAATAAACTTGAGCCACCAAGTGTGCAATATCCATGCCTACATCTAAGGACTCACATGCACAAGGGTTTAGCGCCACCTTATTTCCTACAGTGTAAGTGAATCCTGCTGCTTCTCTTTGGCATTGTTCTCTTAATTACTCCCTTGGCCTATTTTTAAATGCTTCCTCTTTGCTCACCCCTTCCCAGGAGCTATAAGAATGCTGGAGACAATGAATAAATAAATAAATTAATCAATTTAATGAAATACTGAACTTTGGAACTTTTTCTGGCTACTGCTTACTAAAAATTTCCCACTATAGCCAGGCTGCTGGAAAGAATATTCTACATTGACTATCTCTGCTTTCTTATCTTCAATTATTTTTATTTATTTATTTATTTATTTATTTATTTATTATTGTAGGACTGGGGGATTGAACGCAAGGTCTCATACATAGTAGGAAAGGGCACGCTAGGCAAGTGCTCTACTGAGCTGTACCCTAGCCCCACTTTTTTATTTTCTCCTTTGAGATAGGGTCTTGCTATATTGGGCAGGCTGTCTCCGGCCTTGAACTTGTGAGCCTCCTGCCTCAGCCTCCTGATTTGCTGAGACTACATGTGTGCACCACTGTGTCTGTCTCTTCAATTCATTTTTTTTTAACCCACTGTAATTTGGGTTCCTTGTACATTATTTCACTGAAACAACTTTGAAAGATTTTGTCAATTTCTGATTTTCAGGCCTTAATTACTAAACCTCTTAGTTGCATTTGCTACAGCTATCAATTTCCTCTAGAAACTCTCATCTTCCTAGGCTCTTCTGACAATATTTCTCCCTGATTATGGTTCTTTCTGATCATTTCTCCTAGGTCTTTTGTTACAGGTTTATTTTCCTCTGCTCATCCTTCATGTTTGTTCCATGAGAACTTTGTCTTGTTGTCTTTTGTTTCTTTTTCTACTATTCCCCTTGAATGACAAGCCCTATCTCCATGACAAAATGACAGCTTCCAAACTACTCTTCTTTAACTCCAACTTTACTAATAAACACTTCCATTTTGGAGGTTGCACAAATTCAACATATTCCCAAACTCAATATTTCCTTTTACAAAAACCTCTCTTCCTCCTCAATTATTTTCCTTCCTTCTGAATTTCTTGAAAAGTGATGTGGGGATCTACACAGTCAAGTGAGAAATCTGATAAGAACCTTAAACTTCATTTCCTCTTCCCTTTTCTAATGAATGCTGAGGTTTTGTCAGTTCCATATCCTTGTTGTCTACCACAGATATCACTGCCTCTCTCTCTGTCCTACTGTCATTGCTGCCTTGGCTCATACTGATTATACCACAGTACCCTCTGGACTCCAAACATCTTATCCACCCCATCCTCCCAGTGTTAACAGGGTAATATTTCTAAATCACATTGGTGATTAACCATGTCTTCAGGCCTACCAACTGAACCAGATTTTTATTTTAAAAAGATTTTTGGGCAATTGGAGGCAATTAAAGTTTGAGAAGTCCTGCTGCAAGAAGGATGAAGTGACTACTTCCATCTCTCTTGTGTACCTGTTCTATTCCAGGTACAATACATTTCTGCATTCAGTCCTTACAACTTTTTGAAACAGACATTATCACCCACAACTTACAGTTGAGGAATAGAAGAAGCTCATGGTACAATCATACAGCTACAAAGTCTTGGACCTGGGATTTTTAACCTACTTCTGTTTGTGTGTACAGTCTATGTTCTTTGTTTATCCCAAGAAACTCCCTAATATAATGGAACTTACATTATTTTCTTGCCTATCTACCTCTACTAAAGACAGTGCTCTTTAGAGGAAGAATTATATAATTTTTCTACAATGCTTGGAGCATAGTAGCAATATAATAAATATTAGTTGAGTGTTTGAATGTTATCAAAGGAACAGAAGATGTGCAGCATTTGTGAGGCTCCTGGAGGATAGACACAGGAACCCTCCATAAGAATTAGTTCATGTACATTTTCTTATGAACCATTTTTCTGACATACTAAAATAAAGGCTAATATTTGTATTTTTTTCATGTAAGTGGTATGACATTGTTTCAATATAGAGTTGTCATCCTAAATGAGCAGTCTGTGTCCATGTGAAAACACATCTTTATGATCAATCTTCAGTAACACTCTGCTGTGGTTTAAAGCAATGGTGTAAATACCCACTGACTACATGGTTTAGAGGGAGCTGTGGTTGAGCCTTTCATTCCTCTCCCTTCTTTCAAGGAAAGATGGATAAAGGAGATACCTTGGGAGGAATAAGAGGAAATGACAAAAGACATGCTTCCCAGACAGAGGGGTAGGAGCAAAAGGCAAAATCAGGGCTGTCTGCCCAATTTTGGCCTTTACCTCAGATCAGGAAGCTATAGTCTAGAATACATCATTCTTAGTTATGTATGATTTATCTCAAAGTTTAGTAAAGCGCCTTTTGAAGTTTCTACTCTATTTCAATAATCACTAACGGAAAAGTGTTTCATCCATAGTCAGGACAAGAAAAATTGGTCATTTGGTGAGTCTGGATACTAGATATGAGGGTAGCAGAGACCCTTGGAGAAAGCACATAGAAACAATCTAGCTGACATTGGAGTCAGGAGAAGTACAGCAGCATTTTTGGTACAAGGCGTAAAACAACTCAGTTTTCAGTTTGGCTTTTGTCAAAGCAACTGATGCTTAATTAACAAAATTCCTATAAAGAAATAGAACATTGAATGGCTGGGGCCAGGTTATAGGAGGAAGCAGAAGAGACAGAATTGTTGGGGAGATCTTAGGAAAAGTAACATGAAGTCCAGTTTCTTTCCGTGGTTTCTATCTTCTTATAACGTTGTTGTTGCTATTGTTAGGTGCCTTCAAGTTAGATCCGACTCATAGTGACCCTAAGTACAACAGAATGACTCACTACCCAACACTGTGCCATGCACACGATCTTTTTATGTTTGAGCCCATTGTTGCAGCTATGTTGAACTCCTATGTTTCTTCTCATTTTGAGTCATGCCACATCAGCAAAAGGAGATTATGGGGGTTTTCCTCCACTCCCATCATTAAGGTTGAGTCTACTTTGAAGAGACAAATCTTCCCCAGTCATTTCTTAAATGCCTTCCAGCCTGAGGGCTCAATTTCCTGCTCTATATTTGATAGTACTTCTCTGCTCTTCGTGGGGGTTTCAATGGCTAAAGATTTCAGGAGGCGGCTGCCAGGTCCTTCTCCCTTGTCTGTCTTAGTCTGGAAGTTCAACTGAAACCTGTCCATCATGAATGGTCCTGCTGGTATCTGAAATACCAGTGGCATAGCTTTCAGCATCACAGCAACACACAAGCCTCCCTCAGAATGACAAGATTACAGACATGTGGGGGATCATCTCATAATATCTGAGAATAAAGAAAGAAATTTGCCTCTAATTGACATTGCAGACCAAATTTCTAAATGTATCCCCTGCTTTGAATTGCTTCATTGGATGCAGTGATTGACCCCTTCAGCAGTTTGATCATTTTGTGTATCAACAAGATAATTTACTATGCTGTTTGTAGATGTTAGTGTGGCTACTTTCTCACTCAATGTATTTTGAAATTTGAACATGGCTGACTGAGTTTTTGAAGTAGTAATTAAATCTCCCAGCAAGTCTCTTATAAGCGAAGTTTTAATTTTCTCCTTCTTCAGGTGTCTTTTTTTACTGCAAAGTTTGGCATTAAAGCTTTCTTAGCTAACCAAGAAAGACATCAATAATGTGGAACACCTGGGCCCTTGCCAAGCAGAAATCCTCCATTGGCTTTAGCCGTGAACATTCTCTTTACTTGTCCTTTAACACATGGGGCTTGTTTGTTATTTGTGCCTTATTTCAAGTTCTCCTATCTTGAGTGTTATTTCTGCCCCTCCCCTATTCTCCTTCAATCCAATTTACTCCCACACTTTGGAGGAAACACTTCCTCTTCCATCATGCCTTATTCACTCACTCTTTCCCACATGCATCTCCTTCTCTGAGCTCTTATTCCATTAGTGGCCCTATGTCTTAGCACTTAATCACCTATAAACCATCCTAATAAAATGGATATGATGCTCCTGGCTAAATTTATCAAGTGAGAGTCAGCTGGACTTTCTTCTGGCCAAAGGAATAAAATGCCTTGTGGTAACAATTCATTTAATGGAATACAGTTTTGTGTCACTTAATTCATATCAGACTGTGGGATTCTACAGGGCAGGGCTTCTGGTTCATTCTTCTCTGTAGCTTCCTTGGTATCTAGCACAGAAATTTTCACTTGGAAGCAGTTGTTGCATTCATTTGGAATTAAAAACACTCTACATAGTCCTAACAGCTGTAGTGCAAGTGAACGAATCTGTAGAAAGTAAGTGAAGCTCTTTATGATTCATGGAGAGGTCAGGATTTCCTCCTGTAACAGGATGTTTTACGTATGAACCTCTTTGGTGCCCACATAGCATGGTTATGATGGCGCTAACTATGCCTAGCTAGAGAGGGCAGAGTAGGTGCAGAAAGATGAAGTTTGGCCAAAGTGGAAACAAGATTGCTGACTACTTACTTACCTGGGTTGTACCTTTACAATAACTATAGCTTAGTGGAACCCTGAATGGGGACAGTAGTCCCATTTATGTTGGATGCCAACTCTAATCGATTTATGTTGACAGCCTGGAGTGCTCTGTTGAAAAAGATTTGCAAATACCTTCTGGAATTGGTGGAACAGAACACCATAATTAACCAGCACTGTCATAATCCATGTGTCACCCCTGACCTTGATAATATGAAGTAACAAAGAAATTTAAGACAGGTTTCTGCCAACAGAGATTTACAATCTGACTGGAGAAATAATATATTCATCATGTAATTAGTTAACAAAATATTAGAGCACAAAATTGTAGAACAGAGATAATGTTAAAGTAATATTTAAAGCTTAAGAAATTGTGGCACGGGAATTAAAAGCAAGGGGAATATTAGATGAATATGGGATGAAAATGTCAAGAAAAATCTACATAGCAGGATAGGCTGAACTGAGCTCTTCTTAGATGGATGAGGTTTAGACAGCTGTGGGGGAAGAAAAAGAAATTATTCTCTCAAAGGAGTAAGGGTGGTAATAAACAAAAAGAGTAAGAGAAATAATTATGCCTTCAGTGAAGAATTGTGTAAGCAGGTAGGAAGATGGCAGACCAGAGACACCCAGCACTTTCCTATGTCTCCACAAGTCTGAAACAAATCACCAGGCGCATGTCTGCAAAAAGAGATGGGTGATGTGGCAAGGCATGGGAATGTGGCAGAAAAGAGTAGTCAATTAAAGACCAGGTGAAATCCAGAAATTCTGAACTTCACATTTTTAAAAGAAACAACAGACTCTAACATTGGGCACTAGGCAAAATGGTAGGGAAGGAGGAGAAGCTTCCCCGGTGGGGATTTAAACAAAAGAGAAAAGGAAAACCTCGGGAGCTCCACATGAACACCATCAGGCACTCTGCAAACATATAAAGACCGCTGCGAGTTTAGACACTGCAGAAGGAGTCTCCTGCACGTCTTGGCTTGCTTACTGGTGCTGTGGTGGTGAACCACCTTAAGAGGGGTTTTACAATCACACCTTTCAGCCAAGATGGGCAAAACTCCTGCACTTTTATGTCTCCAAGCCCCAACGGCCTCTATCCTCCACTGGCTAAGCAAGCAACCATCCCAAGAATCAATGTGGCCCCAGAAAAATGGTTGTGACTTAGATGCAGGCCCAGGGACTCTGATGTACATAGTGGGAAGTGTGGGCTATGCTGAAGAGGGAAGTGGAGGGTGAATACATTTGGGAACTGCAGCCTACCCTCTGTAAAGTAGATCAAGACACAGCAGAAAGCTAGCACAGGGACTGGTGTGGCCAGGGCACACAAGATCACCCAGTGCCTGAGCCTCAACACCTTAGCACAGATCACTTTGGTTTGACAGCTCTCTACACTCCCAGATCTCCAGAAATAATTGATGGAAATGAAGCCTCAGCTTGGACATTTCTATTCTCACTAATGCAATGGCTGAGTGCCTCTAGAGTGAGGGGGCATCCAACTGGGCACTCCTCAAGTTCAGCTGGCTGGAGAAGTTAGAGGGCAATTCCTACATTTACTTCATGGCCAAACCTGAATACAGAGAAGACTGGCAGGAATTCAATCCAGCAGTAGGCACAGTAGCTAGTATGTTCCAGCAGGTAATGCAGGGAAGGACTCAGCTTGTAAACAGCCCTTTCTGGTCTAACCTGTTTGGACTTTAGAGAGAAAATGACTCAATAGCCACATGACCCTCCACCGGGTAAACCGCAAAACAACAAGCCTAAGGAAAAAGTGAAGCATTTCTACTTTCCATCTTCTCAGCAGAAGAGAAATATTGATAGGTCCTTTAAAAAATTTTTTTTTGTGCTGCTCTATATTTGCTTTATTATATTTTCCCTCAATATTGTTTCTCATAACTTTATCCCATATACTTTTCTTCTCCCTTCTATGTTGCTTTGTCTCTTTCATCTTTGCCCTGTGCCTCTTCTTTTTATTACTTATAATATTTTACCTTTACTAATTTAAAATTTTATAGCTAATTCTATAATATCCTAGTTGCTTTTTTTCTATCTTATTGAGGGTGTAGTTGTTTTTATTTCCAATTGTTTCTTGCTATATTTAAATATCTGATTTGTTTTCAAATCACTGTTGTTATTACTGTAGTCTGCTTTCTCTCCTGTGAGTGATGGTGGGGATTGAGACTTCAAGAGAAACTGCTCACTAAGAAGCCATCCATTAAAACCAGAAGAAACACATATCCTAATAGATGTGCAAATTGGAACATAGAAATACAAGAAATATGAAATAGCTATGCAATATGATTCCTCTAAAATCTCATAACTCTTTAATAAATGAATCCAATGATATTGAAATGATTGAAGTTCTGGATCAAAATTTCAAAGTCTAGTTTTAAAAATAATCAGTGACCCCATAGAGGATTTAAACAAACAGATCAATGAAGTAAAAAGATCAATTCAAGATTAAATGGAAAGTAACTTGGATAAGAAATTCAGCCAAGAGATAGAGATTCTGGAAATAAGAAAACCTCAGTGGAAAGCATCACCAATAGACTAGAACAAGTAGAAGACAGAATATCAAGGATGGAAGACAAGGCTGAGAAATTACTACATTCAGATAGCAATAAAGGAGAAAAGACAAAGCAACCATGAACACAATTTTCAAGAGCTCCAGTACATGATCACAAGACCAAACTTACTTAAGACTCCTTGGTATGGACGGTGCTGAGCTACAAACTAAAGGCATAGAAAACCTACTCAGTGAAATTATAAGAGAAAATTTCCCAACTTATAAGGATAGATATGGACATCTAAGAACAAAAGGCATTTAGAAACCCAGACAGACATGACCAGAAAAGAACCTCTCCACATCACACTATAGTTAAAATACCAAGACTACAGAAAAAAGAAACAATATTAAAAGCTGCAAGAGAAAAACAGCAACTTACTGACAAAGGCAAACACATTAGAAATGAATCAAACCTCTCGGTGGAAACCCTAAAAGCCAGGAAAGCATGGAATGACATATTTCAAGCCCTGAGAATAAATAATTCCCAACCAATATTACTACATCCAGCAAAATTATCCTTTAAAATCAATAGGGAAATAAAGGCCTTCCAAGATAAGCACAAACTAGAGCAATTTGTGACCATTAAGCTGGCATTGCAGAAGACAGTTAAAGGAAGCCTACATTCAGATAAGGAAAAAAGAGTCACAATCATGAGAGGTCAGGAAAGAAAAAATTTTATGGGAAAAATAGGTAAGCAAATGAGAATCATGGAATCAATCATGTCCAATTCAGTAAACCAGAAAATCCCTAGTAGCAATAGAGGAGAAAGAAAAGAAAAAGCACTCAAATCAACCAGAAAAAAAAAAAAAGATAGGAATTATCACATAACTTTCAATAATAACCCTAAATATAAATGATCTTAACTCTCTAATTAAAAGACATAGACTGACTGGTTAGATTAAAAAGCAAGATCCAACTGTTTGCTATTGCTAAGTAACATACCTTACTGGTAAAGGCACACACAGCCTGAAAGTGAAAGGATGGAAAATAATATTCCAAGCAAATGGATTCTGAAATCAATCTGGACTAACTATACCCATATCTGACAAAGTAGAAAAAATAGAATAGCTGTCATCAAGAAATCAAATAACAACAAATGTTGGCAAGAGTGTGGGGAAACAAGCACCCTTATACACTTTTGGTAGGAATGTAAACTCTCTCAGCTGCTATGGAAATTAAGTGGAGGTTCTTCAAATAATTAAAAACACTACCCTGGGCTTAATCTCCAGCACTTCCAAAACCAACCAAACAAACTGACAAAAACAAACAAAATCCCCAGAGATATCATACCACCCAGTTATACCACTTTGGGGTATATACCTAAAAGAATCAAAGTCAATTTGCTATAGATACCTACATACTCATGTTTATTATGGCAGTCTTCACAATAGCTAAGTTATGGAATCAGCCTAGGTGTCCATCAGTGCATAAATGGATAAGAAAATGTGGTATATACACACAATTGAGTTTTATTCAGCAGTTAAAAAGAATACAGAAGAAAATTGTGTTGTTTGCAGGAAATTGGATGGAACTTCAGATCATCATGTTAAACAAAATATGCCAGTTTCACAAAGATGAGTATTACATTATTTCTCTTACATATTTATGGAGAATTAAAAAAAAGACACAAAAATAAAACAGAGACTATTAGAGATAAGGAAGGGGGAAGTGGTGAGGAGAAGAGAGATAAGAAAAGGTAACAGAGGGGGTAAATACGATCAAAGTAAATTATATGCATGTATGACAATGTCACAATGAAACACATTACTTTACACAATTAAACTAATAAAAAAGGGGTGATGGCACTGTAAGGAGTGAAGTAATTCAGAGGATGCCATCCTGAAAAAGGACACTTTGCCTTGTTTATTACTTTGTTATTCTGAGCTTAGTGAAGTTGGGATCTGGTGGATGCAGGGAGAGGCTTTCTCTTCCTAAAGATGGAAACTTTGAAATGAATTCAATTGTCCTAACTCCTCTCCCCAGGTATCTTATCAATCAAAGAAGATCCGCGAACAGGAGACTGAATGTTGACACCAAATCCACACAGACTATCTCTCATTCTTTGAGGGCTTCTCTGAGACAAATTTTGTTACTGGAAAGACTTTTTATATGCACAAAACAATCTTTATTTACCATACATTTCCTCCCTCATCTTCCTATAGCTTGTTTCTCTACTATCCTTCAGAAGCTCTAAGCCCCTATTCCTTTCTGTACTCATGATGCTATGTAAGCTTCAATTATCTGACCCTTATTCAAGTCTCATATTTTCCAGGAACCTCTTCCACAACTATGCCACTAAATGCAGTTTTTTGTTTTCTTTCTTTTCTTTTCTTTTTTTTTTCTGTCACCCTGTCTTGTTTCATAACCTAGCAAGGGCTATTTTGTTACCAACAGGGTAACAAAATATATTTTCCATTCTCCTTTAGGAGTGATAGGGAACAGTGCCATTAGGAAAGGGGTGTGATTCAACAAGGGTCAGGGTGAGAATCTTAGCTTCTTTTAATAATTGGAAATGACTCCATTTTCTTGGTGCTCCATCTTGAGCCAAGTGAGAGACAAAGGCAGGAACACAGAGTTCCTTGCCTTTGGCACTTGTCTGAGGTGTTGTACTGAGGTGTTGTCTGAGGTGTTGGTGGCTCCATCCATGAGGTAGAACCATGAGGAAGAGCCCAGACAGTCAGAGACAATGTGCATTTTTTGTTCCAGTGTATGTGAGAGCCCAAGGCAGTATGCTTCTCTAAGAGGAGCCTGGGAAGGAAAATTCATGAGAAGTGCATAGGAGATGAAGCAATCAAGAGTGCTCTTCTCCCAGCCTGGAAGCAGCCTGAGTCCCTTCAGAGAAGGACTTCAGAACCTGGTCACCCAGAGACCTCCTATCTCAAAAATTCAGAATCTGTCATATGTATGAAGTATGATCAAAAGTTATGATGAATGTTTAAGTTAAAAAAAATTATTACAGTAAAAGACACATTGCCATTTGTCCACATCAAAACACTCCCCCTGTCTCTGAACATACTTATCTCATCATTCTTGCCACTTTCTGAAGTAGTTCTGGAAGTCTTTCATGAGTCTCTAGTTGCACCATCATGGCTCCCTCGATGTCCTGAATTGATTCAATTTTTTTAAGTTTCATGGTCATTTTGACTTTGGGGAAGAGCTAGAAGTTACACAGTGCCATATCCAGTGAATAAGGTAGATGAGGACACACTATAATGTTTTTATTTGATAGAAGTTGTCATACAAGAAGTGATATATGACATGGAGTGTTGTCATGATAGAGGATGAAAGTAAAGACACTCACAAAAGAGGACTTCCAAAACTGCTTGAGAAAGTGGCAAGAAATATGAGATAAATGTGTTCAAAGCCAGGGGAGTATTGTGAGTGGGATTAATGGCAGTGTGTCTTCTAATGTAATAAATTGTTTAAATATTCACCATATTTTTAATCACATCTCATATAGTTGACAAATACATACATAACGTGCCTGTGTATATATGTGTGTATACATTGCGTGTGTGTGTGTGTGTGTGTGTGTGTGTGTGTGTGTGTCTATAGATAGATGGTTGAAAGTTGTATTTTCATTTTCACAGGTTGGACACGATGGCAACACTGATAGGGACAGATGATCTATGTTTTCATATGAAAAGTGTAAGATGTTGAAAATTTAAATACTGTATGGATTACAGGGGCTGGGATTTAGCTCAGTTGGTAGAGCGCTGCGCTGCAGTCTCTGAGGTCCCAAGTTCAATTCCCAGCACCACAAAAATGGGAGAAGGACCTGGCAATCCATTCCCAAGGCAATCGCGAAACAGCCATTGAAAACCCTATGAGGGTCGCTATGAGTTGGATACCGACTCGACGGCACCTAACAACAACAACACATGGATTACAGAGGGGCTATAGTTTAGCTCACTTGGTAGAGTGCCGCTCTACACTCTCTGAGGATCCCAGTTCAAACCCCCACAGGGTAGAAACAGGAGAAGGAGTGGCAATCACTCATGAAGCAATCCTGAAACAATCAGCTATTGAAAACCCTATGAGGGTCACTATGAGTTGGACTTGACTTGAAGGCACCTAACAACAACAACATGGATTACAGAATATGTTATGAGTCCTCAGATACAGGCACAAGTTGATACACAATAAAATGTGTATTGCATTTTGTCTTACTATCTTTTATCAACAGACAGGCAGTTTACTGAATAGTTAAAAGCCTGTTCTTTGGAGTCAGACTCTGTGGGTTTAAATCGTTCCTATACTACTATAAGATTCTTAACTGATCCAAGCCTAGTTCCTCATCTTTGAAATGAAGAAATCACAGGGTTGCTGTAAGGTTTAATGCTTAGTGTAGAGCTTCACACTTGGTAAGTACTAGAATGTTTGCTATTATTTATGATTAGAGAAGGTAAAGGAAGAAAGGAAAAGACATGATTATATGTTTGCATATTGCATATTTGAAATGAAGAGTTCCTAGATTGGAAACCATATGATTAAATATTCTAAAAATAGTCTGTAAGTCTTAAAATTCTCTTGTTGAACATATTAAGCTGTTTGTTGCCAAGAAATATGAAGAGTTCAGAGACTGGAAAGCAAAAGCTCTCTTCATAACATTCACTGGTAAAGTCAAAGCTTCACAATAGCCAGAAAATAAATGGGTGAAATGCTACGTGTCTCAAGATCTGGAAACATGGATTTTTGCCCCATTTTTTCCCTTTCTAATGGATGCTGAAGACAGTAGGTCTTCTCTTAGCAGAAACTGAAGCAAGGAGTTAACTTTTTAACTCCTTTTAAATTAATGCCTAATAACTGCACAAACCTTGGGAGAGTAGAAATAATACAGTTCATTGTCCAGCTCAATTACCTAAAATAAGTTCTACATAAAAAATAGCCATATGTCCAGAAAAAAGAGATCTTAAAAGTCTATTATAGATCTATTAAAGAAGAAGGATCAATTTCTTTACTCCTTGAGGGAAAAAAAAAAAAAAAAAAAAAAACCTCTAGGTAAAATTGTCCTTGCCAAAAACAATTAAAGACAAATTAGGCTGTTATTTAAGAATAAATAAATAAGAGGCTTTCAAGGTGATTAACATATTTTCAAAATGATTCTCCCATTCTAAACAGATGGATTTATGTTATGTAATGTTTTAATATAATCTGTAATTAGATTACCCTTAGCAGGTGATATTTAAAAATGAAGTTAATTAGTATTTTCTATTTTAGTAATTAAATCATGCACAACTCATTGCTACCAATATGATTTCTTCTTCTTAGTGATAGTGGTTTGTCATTTACGCAAAACAAGCTGAAAAATGGGATGTCTTTGAGTTTTGTGCTGGGTTTGGATGAACTCCAGGACCAACACATCAGGCTATCTAGCCATTTGCAATCATCCTCAGCCTTTGCTTTGATCAGGCTAATGGAATCTTCCAGACACAATTTGTCAGATAGAACCTGTGGGAACCTTTGGCCCTTTGTTCTTTTGTGTGGGCACTCTATTCTAAGGTAGCCACAGTCACACAATGTGCCACAGGCAGTGTGGAGTCCTGCTTAGGTCCCAGCAGAGGGCATCTCCTTTGCTTTGCTCCGCAATTGGTGTTAGCTCCTGCAGCAGCTGGGAAGTGGGCTGCATTTCTTCTTTTGTTTGCTTTTTCTTTTTCTTCCTTCACCTTTTCCCCCATCCCAAACATTTTCCTGAAGGAACTATGATCTCAGGAGATTCTATAAAATATGCAAAAATGATATACTTCATTCTTTTAGCTTAATTTTCATCTTTAGAATTTCGAACTGTTGAAATGTAAATCCTTTATGGGGAAAATTTAAATAACACTTATTTCTGTATGCTTGCAAGCCTCGTGGGGAGAAGAGAAAGAATATGAAGGAGCAAGAGGGAATCACAAAGGTGAGTTAAAATAAAAATTTATTAAGGATTACACTTAAGTAGTAGCAGCAGAATGCCTAAGTTCATGTGTCTGGTTTATGTGTGCACCATGGGTCGGAGGATTTCATCTAATCTTAAAAGCTGCATAAAATAAAAGCCTGATATGACCTATTTACCAATCAGGAAGTATGTATCTTTCTCATGTTCCACTGGGCACTGACATAGCATTATATTGAAAATAGATTGGTAGGAGCATTGACTTTTAGATAATCAACCAAGGATATGTCATACCAGTTGCTTGGCTGGTCAGTTCTGCTTTGTTAAAATGGTCAAAACTATGCAAATGTGGCTTCAAGTGTATAATGTATCTTCCATCCCTGGAAATAGTGATTTTAAGAATGTTCTTTAATACTTGCCACAGCTATGTAATTAGGGTGTACGTACAAGTTACTGATAGAATTCAGTCCAAAATGAGACCAGAATTTCTTCTTAGTTGCCACATGCCAGGACCCTGGGTCCATAGGCCCTGGTAATAAATGCACAGATAGCCAAGGGAAGAGACAGCAAGGAAGATTTTATTGAGAGGATAGACAAAGCCTCTGTATGAACAGAGGGGCCTGACTGGGTAGCTGAGGAGGAGATGTTGTTCTAGGGTGTTTTATATCTCTTTCTTTGAGCTGAACTCCCTCAGCTAGCTTTAGCAGATTGGTTCTTAGTTAGGGGTACCTGTACATTGGCTAAGAGAGTTACAAAGCTGTTGTCCCTATTGTTTTTACCTAGAGATCGATTAGCTACCTTTCTGCTGACCAGGTCATGGAATTTGTTTTTCTTAGAAAAATGGGACTTGATTTGGTGACTGTTGACCAAGTCACTACCTGTTTGTTTCCTTTGAAGAGTGAGACGTAGGACAATGAAACTCACGTGGTCTGACCAAAACTTAGGTAACCTAATTGGTTGCTTGGTAACTGCATTGGCTCAGTAGTTCTCTGTTTCCAGGCCCCATTTCCCTGAACCTGCCCGAAACTTACTAACTCCTGTCATAATGAGCATGGAGCCTGGCCTTCAGTGATCCGCTGCTGGAGTCAGATTCTAAAGTCAAATGTAAGGAGCAGTAAATTAAGCCTCTTGGCAGTGTGGCATGTGGGATGATCCTGACCTGTTCTGCAAGGCGTGCTACAGACAGCTCTTTGACCGTTTTTATCTTTGGGGCTCCTTTTTCCTCTGTGCTCCCTCCTGTCTACTTAGTTATCAACTTATTCTTGCATGCAGTTAGTCTGTGATGAATGGCTTAGAAGGGTCCCAGCAGAGTTTATTTCACCATAAAGGAGAATACATGACCATGAGAAAACCCTTTCCCCAGTACCTGAGGGAGAAAAATTAACCAATCGGTAGTCAAAAATATCTGTTTTGCACCTGCCAGTTGCCTGGACTTATGGGAGGCACCTTGGGATTGCCAAAAAAGTACAAGACCCAGCTCTTCCCTGGGACTTACAACTTAGATGTGGACAAAAACACCTCAGAGAAATGATAACAGGACGTGTAGAACCACATAAGAGAAATGTAAACGAAACGGTACAGGCTATAAGTACCAACAGGTGGTGACTAAATGATGGGTTCCCACAGCTGCTTAACAAGATGAGATCAAAATAGGGATCAACTGATTAGCACTGCAGCAGGAAAAAAAAAAATTGTAAGTCAAACAACATTCCATGGATACCAGAGAGAAAATGTAGAGAACTATAGGGAGGGTAATAATTGTCTATTTTTTTAATATTAGATTTTCCATATGATTCTTGTTTATCTTCTTTTTTTTTTCTTTTTCTTTTAATAGAATTGTTTTAACTACCTCTACAGACTAAACTTATATGGACATTTAAGCAGGGAGTAAAAGAAAGAAGAGACTTTGGGGTTAAAACTTCAATATGAAATGTATTAAATAAAGAAGATTCTTTTATGAAAGTCTTCTACAGTTGTCTTACATTTCTTAAATCAATCTGTAGCACATAATCAGTAAAACCGTATCATTTAAACAAAGATCATAACTTAAAAACTCACCCTTAGGCAGCTGTATCCTATTATGGGCTGTAACTTAACACATGAGTTTCAGAAGTTGTTAAAATTGAGTTCAGGCTAACAAATCTTAACTGTTTAAAAAAAAAAAAATCCCTGCTGATATGAGGCAGCAGTTCATGAAGAGCCCCCGAAATGATTTCCTAGGATGGGTGTCTATCATATTTTATTTTGATCTGTTAAATCTTATTTATATATACAAAATAAATGCACTAGGAAAGATCTAGCCTTTCAGTAACTGAAAAGCAATCTTTTTTTTTTTTTTTTTTTTTCCTATTTTGAAGATATTTCTTCTGGGGCTGAGACTTTCAGCATTTTAATTCTATCAAATGAATCCTTGCTGGAAAGAGGGGAAAAAAACAACTCTTATGCCACTGATAGCTGAACTGAAATCTTCATTTATCACTTAGAATAAATTCAGATAAAAATAATTGTATCCTGTAATAAAGAGTAACATATGGATAGGCTTCCATAAGATGCATATTCCCAGTTTAATGCTAAAGTTATCAGATTTTAAATTATTGTAATTAAGTTGCAGTCAGTATTCTAAAATGAGTTAGCACAATAATGGAGGTTTTTTGTTTGTTTTACTTTTGTTTCTAAATTGTATTCTTCCAGGCACAATTTATAAGGTGGAATGCAATGGAATATGTGTAGGCATTTTACTGCACAAAGAACCTTCATCCTTTACATCCTACTCCGTTCCTTTCTGTGAAATGTGAAAGCTATATAAATGTATCATCAAATTTATAGATCTCAAGTAACTACACTAAAAAGCATGGGATGGAAAAAATACTTGACTCTTGAGGATTTTTGCTCTCTCAGGCAACAAATAGTCAGATGCATGATTACTAAGATGTTTTTAATAGCCCTATAGTCTGGTCCAATTTTTTCAAAGTATAAAAAATGTATTCTTTGAAGTAAAGTATTTAACTATCTGATATATATATATATATATATATATATATATATATATATATATATATATATATGTGTATATATATATATATATATATATCCTTTCATGCAGAAAAAATGTTTTCCCAAATAAAAGAGTCATTATTGCACCTTAAATATGTGAGAAATTTGCTTCCAATTGAGCAACATTTAGTAAAGATTCTTTCTCACCTTTTTCTTATAAATTTTGGAGAAAATATTAGTGAAATCTAACATATCATTTTATAAAGTCAACTTAGAAACCAACTCATCCTTGTGGGTGCAGTGATAATTAAGATAGCTTTTAAATAATTTTTTTAAGAAAATTTGTCTTGATTTTGGCTTTCAGTCAGTGAAAGTGGTTTTTCCCCCACAGGTGTGTTTGACATTCACAAATTTTACATCTTGCCTAAATTGGCAAATGGTTTCTTGCTCAGAAAAAACTGCAATTCTCTCAACTTAGGTATCAGGAAGTATACCTTCAACAGATGTCAGTATAAACTTTTCCCCAACGCACTATAAGGCCATAAACTTCCAGAACTAATCTAAGATCATGGTTAACTCCAATGGCTCCTGATTGCTTGCATGTCAGCAAGACTCAACCTGCCTCATCTGTCGGCCTGTGACTTCCCTAAATCATTCTTGTATTGCCTTTGAACAAGCTGTTCCCCCTCTTCAAAACTGCCCTTCCCCTCTCCACTTTCCTACGACATTCCTGCTCAGAAATGACTACTTAATAGGCTCCCTCTATACTCCCAGAAGATTCCATTCTTCTCCCTTCTCTATTTTCCTAATAGACACCACCATTTCAACGTTAATGACATGGTAACCAGTACTTCTGAGAGGTAATGCCTTATAGTGACCAAAGGTGAGGAGTTGGAAGACAGACTTTGTATCTTGCCTTCATTATTTACTACTGTGTGATGTTGGCATATTACCTTATGCTCCATTAACATCTATTCCCTCCACATATAAATAACTATAATATCTACATTAGTATATTACTACAATACTGTCTATCTGCATGATGTGAAGAATAAATGTTGCTAACATAGTACCTGTCATATGATGAGGATTTCACATCCTAGCATTACTATTTAGATGGATGAAAGAAGAGCTCAAATATCGCAGGTAAGCATGCTATGTTCCTGTAATTTAAAGAATTAACACTCAGATTAGAATCTGAAATGGCAGCCATCTTGAAATCATGAGGTGTTTTACTTGGAGAAAGCATGTGAGGAAATGTCAAACAGTGGCAAACAGTTAAGTTCACACATTCCCTCTGTAGAGCAGACAGGAGCTGCTTTTATGATGGCTCATCTTTGGTTGTGACACATGACACATGAAAAGATATGGGATATTGCACAAAGCCTAGAATAGAAAGTAGCATGGAAACATAGCCATATAATTTCTCTGCAAAGAAATTCTGTCTGGTGTATGGAACAATCCTGTGCTCCTTGTTACAAAGTAGAGACATTTATATAATGGAGAATAGTCCAGTGTTAGCTTAGATAAGCAAACTTCAAATTGGGAGACTACCTTATTTAAAACCTCTTTCCATGATATTTTAATTGAAATGTGAAACAATGAATTAAAAATGTTATGCAAGTCATTTTCTTTCAGGAGAGAAAATAAAAAACAAGTCACAACTATTGCCAGATGAACACCTTGTCTAAAATAAAATGACAGATTTAACATACTGTAAAATGCCACTTGAAGGGCCTCGTTGGCTAAGTATCTGAATTTTATTTCCTTAAGTAAATGTTACTCTTCCCATGAGCATCTATCTTAGACCAGAAAACTCTCTAGGTGATCTTTCTGACCAGGCTGAACAGAAAACTCAATTATTATTGCTTATTTTAAAGCAAATCAAAAGCCAACCAAGGGCAATGAAAGAATTGAATGACTATTTTCACTTCCTGCATTATCTGTGTCCAAAGAATGAAGAGAGAAAACATTCTTTACATTAACAGAAGAGAAATCTAGAAAAAGCCTGGAAATGTTTTCTTTTTCTTTTTAATCCTCCTTTGTTCAACGGGGCTGGATTTTAAAATTTCTTGGATCAGTTCTTCATCTTGCAAGAAAATACGGTAGCAATTTTCTTAAGTAATTGGCAGTGATGTGCTCAAGTGCTCAACCCTTTCTTTCTGGCAGAAAGAGATTGGAGGGCATGGTGGCATGGGAGGAGCCAGGAGTGAGCAAGAGGACAGAAAACTTCTTAGAACCTGGCCATTCTAGGCTGGTGGCAGCTTTTTACAGGTTCCCAGCAGGAGTGTGGTGGCAGGAACTCACAGGTGTGCCAAAGAAAAGAGGTCCGTGTGCTAAACTCTGGCATGTGTGGCACCCACAGTTTGCCACAGCATGGCTTAGCTCTCAAGAAGATTTTTGATGTCCTGTCCCATAAAGTAAACCCTTTCCCACTTATTCCACAAGGATCATAAGTGATTGGATGTTTCCATGCTATGAAAATGCCTGTACAGAAATTTGCCATTTTGACTTACTTCATCTAGCCATTTTTCAGATTAGAATAACCAGACGGAGAAGACCAGTAGTTTAATATTCACATCCATTAAGCCAGGCAAGCAGTTGCAGAGTGTCAGAGTATTTATTCTAGGACAAGCAGGCATTGCTATTGTGATCAACTTTAGGTTTTCTGTTAATGAATGAAATATATGAAATTGGACACTTTTTTATTTCTTCACATAAAAGAATTCCTGCAAAGGTCTGGGTGATACAACTTAATGTATACTTTATTATTACCCATTTTAAAATTTCTATTCTCTCTTCTAAACTGTAAGCAAATGCAGAAGTTTAGTTCAATGTAAAAAGTAGGCCATGCAAGCTCAGATTTAAACTTCTAAAATTTACAGTGAGCTCAGTGAAAAAAATCTTCCCACTATTTCTCTTTACAGCTTCTACTCTCCAAACCCTCAGCATAAGTCCCCTGGTCCTATACAATTTATCCAAAGCTTTGGGCAGCCCAAGGGCCCTTTTATCCTTCACTAGGAATTCAGTGCTATTGTAGGAGAGAGACATTCTTTCCTTCTTCTTTTCACTTAAAGAAACATACTATGCCTGAATAGACTCCAGGCTAGGCTAAGGACTGGAGTGATTTTTATTAGCTCTAACAGTTATTGACAAATGTTTGCAGACGATACTTTAAAAAAAGAAGAAAGAAAAATGCTTTCACTTTATGCCTTGGAGGGCAAATTGGTTACAATTTAATTTCTAAGGGAAAAAATATACAGAATAAAATGGCCCAACATTTCTCTTTCTTCATCACACATATAAGAAATATAAACTAACAGGACATCTGGAAAGGAATGTTATTCAGTCATCAGAAAGCAAAACCCTAAACCATTGATGCTTTGATGGAGACAAACATAACTAGATTCACAAGGAGGAAAGCTGTAACCTATTGAAGTTAAAAAAAAAAATCCATATGCATTTTACCTTTTGGGTAGTTCCAAAGAAAGTTCTATTTCAGAAGCCCTTTGTAATATGAAACCCACTGTAGATAAGATACAATGTGAAGATAGTCTGTTTTGCAGCAGCAGGAAATCAAATTGGTTCCAGAAACGTAGTTATATGACACATGGTTTAATATTCTTGCTAGAATTGGGAAGCTTGATTGAATTATTTTTCATAATCATTTACAAAAAGATTTTGAAATAACTTTGCCATACCACGTAGGGTGTGGGGTGGAGATAGGGAGTATTTGCTACGATTGGGGAGGATCTCATTTTATTGGCCTCTTGACTAAAGTGTTATAATTTGTTATTAAAATTTAAGAGATTAGTAATGATTTATTAATCAATTTTGTTTGCTACAAATTTTTTTTACAAAAACACAATACTCAATAACTCATGCATGTTGTAAAGGATTAAATAAGTTAACAAATATAAATATATTTTTATTACCATTTCCAAGTTGTTTTTAGTTTTATCTCAGTTCCAGTTAGCCTTGCTTTATTTAAAAAGCATCTGGAAAAGTTCATTAAGACTTGGTGGATTTTAGATTTTAGGAGGAGGGACCTCTAAACAGTTAGCAAGATGTATCACTGTAAAATAACCCAGAGCCTCATGCCTGTAGTAAAATGAAATCACTCTTCTGACTGAAGTCAGGAACAGGTTAAATATCACTTGGACCATAGCACACGACTACAGAGATTTAGAAGAAATCATAGTTAAATAAGATGTGACTAGACATTTAGGATTATTTTTTTAAAAGGCAAAAAACTTTTTCCCCTTCAGTACTTACAGTCTTTGAAGACTAGAGCTGGGTCTCTATGAGGCAAGGCTTGGGCAATGATGTGTCTCAGAGATTCCAAGGTTCTGTCCATCTCGGGTCTGCCTGTGTGAGCCTCCTGCACACAGTGTCCTCATGCCTGAATTCTTGCAGTCCTGGACTGAATTTGTGCAGCTCATTGATGCACTGGATTACCAAAGAATCCCTTTTAACATCTGCCAATCAGACATTTCCCAGAATCTAAAGACCCCTCAGGGGCCTCCTCTCAGGCTCACTTATCTTTGTTGTGTGCTGAGCTAATTAGCTCGAAAGGCTGGCTGACAACGGGTTCCCATTGCTTCCTTCTGCTAAACACACCCACCTACAGGCTAGCTGGGGAAGCTCTCTAATCATGGGAACAGATTTCCTCTCCAACCAGATTTTGCCTGAATGCTGTGCAGCTTTCTCATTTGGATATTTCTTTTGGATTCCATCTTCAGCTGTGCTGCCCCAGGAACATGGAATCAAGAAACTTAATTCTCAAGGCAGTTTCCTAAGTAACAAAGGAGGACCTCAGGACTGCTGGCAATCTGTGAGCAGTATAATCAACATAATCTGAATTCTCTTTTGATAAAGGAGTACTATAAAGATTATGGCTGTAATCAGTTACACTTTGTATCCTAATTCAAAGGCATTGCTTCTGGAAGCCACAGTTTTGTGACCCCACCCTATTCCTCTCTCTGTAGACACTTCTGATGAGCAGTGGCAAGCAAAACCTGGTGGACTGTCTTACAGTTTGGCTGGGAACATTTGTTTCTCTATTTACCCTTCAAGGCAAATCATTCCCAAGATTAACTTTAATTAATTCTACTATCATTCACTTTCGTTTATTTCATGATAATTCTTTCTATTGAAAAGTTCAGGAGATGCAAAACTATTTTTCAAAGAACATAAATGGCCATTATAAGACCCTAAGGAAACAGATTATTTTGCTATCAGTGGTCTATACCACCCCTAACAACTTATTAAATAATCTCTTGACAGGAGACACAAACATGTCATGTGACCCTATTGCAATAAGGAGTTATACCAAATATAAAAGAACTGATTTCAATGGCTGTAAGCTATGTTAGTTGTTTAAGAATTGTAAAGGATTCCTTTCTTTTTATTTAAAGTCCTTTTTTCCATGATAGGCACAAAATATTGCTTTCCAATATTCTTTACAATTTCCAGATACCATAATTACATCTTGGCTGCAGCTGTATCGTTGTGGCTCCGATCCCATCAGATTTCGGAAGCTACAGAGGGACAGGCCTGGTTAGTACTTGGATAGGAGACCACCTGGGAACACCAGGTGCTGTAGGCTTGGGAGAAGGATCTGGCAACCTACTCCTAAAATCAATCCGCATTGAAAACCCTATGAGAAACACTAACAATAGTGTTTCTCCTGTTGTACATAGGATTGCTATGAGTGGGACACTGATTCGACAGCACCTAACAGCAACATAATTATGTCTTATTTTATGAAGAAGTGAAACCAGTCCCCCAAAGACTCTATAAAAATAAAATGTCTTTCATGCAATCAGCTGGGCTGGGATTTAGCTCAGTTGGTAGAGCACTGCTCTGCAGTCTCTGAGGTCCTGAGATCGATTCCCAGCACTGCAAAAATGGGAGAAGGACATGGTAATCCACTCCCAAGGCAATCCTGAAACAATCAGCCATTGAAAATCCTAGGAGAGTCACTATGAGTTAGACATGACTCAACAGAGCCTAATAACAATGCAATCAGCTTGTTCAGCTAGTTGGTAGAAGGGTGGGCTTAATAAAGGGAAAAAGGAATGGAGTTGTAATAATAATGCTTGTTATAATCCCTATCACTTGGCAAATACCCACAGGGAGTGTAGGCGACACAAAACACAAATATGGATTATGGGCTGTTACCAGGAATAAAGACAATGATTGATTGATTGAGATGACACACACTCTCTTTCTCTCGCTCACACACATATAAATTTGAAAGAAGTTCCACTTCATTTTAAGATCCTTATTTCCTTGTTTAGGGTTGCAAAGTACCCTTTACATGACTGGTGCTAAATAGAAATGTGTGTGTGTGTGTGTGTGTGTGTGTGTGTGTGTGTGTGTGTGTGTGTGAGAGAGAGAGAGAGAGAGAGAGAGAGAGAGAGAGAGAGAGAGAGAGAGAAGAAATGTGCTGGGGATCCAACCCAGGGCCTTGTACATGCTAGGCAAGCTCTCTCCCATTGAACAACATGGGCAGCCTAGGAAAATTGTTAATGTCCCACAGTCCAGGCATTTTAATGTACTTTTTATTTATTTTGGGGGAGGGTAGTTTATAATTTAAAACATGAACTGGATGATTTGTGGATGAAAATCTATGACACGGTGATTGGACACAAAGTTTAAATAAAGGCAAGCACTTTCAGTGTGATATTGCATTGGAACCAAGACAACTAATGTTCCCATTAGAGAGTGAGCAAAATACTATAGACTTCTCAAAGGAGTAAAACTGATAATATGAAAACAGAGAAATTTTAGAAATGATTGATGCTTGGGTTTCAGTCAGTAAATCGGCATATCTGTGGGGTTAAATTGAATTCTAGTAATTCTTAAAAATATTTTGGTTGTATAATGTAATGGAAGGAGCAATGAATTTGGGACCAATAGGACCTAGGATTTGAATTTTGTTTCCTGTATAACCTTTAAAATCCATTTACCTTTTCTGGGCTCATAGTTCTCATCCATAAAATTAGGTTGTTGAAATCTCTTTCAGTTCTAACATTTGTGAATCTATGTTTTATAAATGAACACAAATATTCTCACAGACTTTCTAGCTTTTTGGAAAGTCACATATTTATTTCTTAAATGTTGGACTGGTCTTTAAAAAAATTGCTTCTATTTCCACAGTCGACCTCATAGCCATCATCAATGTGACAGACAAAAATCAGTAGGATGAATTCAAAGATGCTCACCATTAATGCTAACTATAACAAAGGTAAGAATTTGTTAAGAAAACTCATCTTCAACCTCTGTAAGGTTTTTCTAAAGGAAGCAAAACTATGAGCATCTTCACATTGAACTCCAAACAGCTTTTCAAAGACAAGTTAATAAAACATCATGATCTTTAATGAGTTATATTTTATGAAATGAAAACATGAATTTTAGTAAAGGTAGATTATATACAATTCCAATTAGATAGCATACTTCCTTCTTTAACCTTAATCTCTCAATAACTTTTTCTTAAACCATGGCTTATGCATGTTTTCCTTGAATGTTCATAGACTTCTTACCTTCAAGTGCTGTTGTTACATAGAAAAACAAGTATGTGGTGTCTTTGATATAGAAAGGAACTGGTGGTGATGGAGGAGCCTGAGAAGCCTGAGTAGTGTGTCTATTTTAGCAGTGAATCTGAAGTTTCTGTGTAAGGTTTCACAGTGAGCATCAACCATCTGAAGGCAAAGGCACAACTGAAACGTCAAAATAAGGCAGAAGACTACAGTGAAAAACCAAAATGATGTTCTAACAAATTCTGTTAGAATACAAATCCAAAGGCTGAGAAATGACATCCAACTGACATATTCAGTGACTAAAACGTAACCACCCAAAAGAGGAAGGCTCAGTGAAACAGCATAGTATACTTATCAGGCCTTTAGGGAGTACAGCACTCTTGAAGAAGGTAAGAAATCAATGTGGTATATTTTATATCATTTTATGCATAGTGAAACAAACAAGTTCATAAGTTGCTGGTGGTGGTGGTGTTAGGTGCAGTTGAGTCGACTCATAGCGACCCTACTTACAACAGGCGAAACAGCATTGTTAGTGATTCTCTGCTATTCCCAGGGTTTTCAATGGCTAATTGTTTCTTGGGAGTGGGTTGCTGGATCCTTCTCCCGAGCCTACAGCACCTGGTATTCCCAGGCAGTCTCCCATCCAAGTACTAATCAGGCCTGACCTTGCTTAGCTTCCAAGATCTAACAGGATTGGATGCCACAGTGGTATAGCAGCAAGCAAAGATAACTCATTACAGTTATAAGGAAGTGGAGCAGCCAATTAAAATAACATCTAGAATTTACAAAACATAGTAGATACATCAAAGAATTATCTCCAGTTAAAAACAGGAAGGGATCATGCCATAATTTGTGCTAGTCTGGAGGAAGAAACCAGGGTTGACAAGGCAGGAGGAGGAGGATGAGCCTGTTGGTGAATCTGCAGGTGCGGTTAGGGAGACTCTAGGTACCAAAATATTTTAGACGAAGGCATGCAGTCTCCAAAGAATAGGTCTGCAGTACCTGAGTCTGAGCTGACTTACACTACTCACCCCTAAGGAATCTGGTGACTAAGGGAGGGAGAGAAACTTGAGTGAGATTTAGGAAGATTATCTGCCCTCAAATAATTTCTTCCCTTATTTTCTTATGCTTGATTTTTAAAAAATTATAATTTAAAGTAAAATAGATAAAATGAAAAATAATTCAAGTCATATAGTTAAAAATACAGAGAGCAAATGGTTTGTAGAAACAATGGGAAATGACAGGAACACCTTCCTAACTCCAATGGGAGATGGGTAGAGGAAACTGGGAAGGCTAAATGTGGGATTGGCAAAAGAGGGTTCAAATCAGGTTCAAGTGTGTTTCTGGGGAGCTGGGCACCATGGTGCATGCCTGTAATCCCAGTGACTCATGAGGCTGAGGCAGGACGATTTCGAGTTTGAGGCCAAAGGCGGCCTGAGTCACTTAGAAAGGCCCTTTCTCAAAACAAAAAATAAAAAAAGGGGTTGAAGTGTGACTTAGTGGTAGAATATTTGCCTAGCATGGGTAAGACCTCAGGTTCACCCACCCCCACCCCCCAGTTCTGGAAAACAAAAACAAAAACAAAAAACCCACAAGAATATTCTTGTGGAAGTGGGGCTGGGGAGGGTAAAGTAAGCGAAGGGCTGAGAAGAGGCTGACTTTGTAGAGGTAATGACTATTTAGTATTAGTTTTGTTTAGCCTTAAAGAGTGTTGCTCTGCAGTTTCTGAGGTCCTGAGTTTGATTCCCAGCACCACAAAATGGGAGAAGGATGTGACAATTCACTCCTGAGGCAATACTGAAACAATCATCCATTAAAAACCCTGTAAGGGTCACTATGAGCCGGACACGACTTGACCTTACCTAACAACAGAAAAAGAAGAGTAGGAGGAATTAATGGCTGGTTAAGCTTTAATTTTGTTTACTATTAAATGGGAAGGAGCAAGTTAAAGAAATGAATGGCTGCTCAGTGTTAATTTATTTACTGGCTACTGGGAAGGGACCAATGAGATGTTTGAATAAAGGTATTTAACAGGTCAGTTGAAAAGGCAAGTAGAGATGGTTTCTGGACCAAAGCTTAAAAACACAAGTAACATAACAGAACTTTATTCTAAATCTTTGTTTATTGATATTTCACTACATTTAGGAAATCATCCATAAGAAGTAATCTGTTGAGCTACATGAAAAATACAAATAATATTGTTTCTACAGATTAAGGGAATATGTATTTCTTCATTTTTATGCAAAATTGTGAAAAATCAGTAGGAAACTGCCCCTTATCTTTGCCAAGGAAATCAGAGCCAACCTTCATAATGAGAAAACACAGTGAAAATAAACATCATTTACCTGAGCCTTCTGATTGGTGTACATATTTGGGATGCCTGCATGAGTCCTGTTGTCTTAATGGTTTTGCATAACTAATTACTAGGTCCTGTCTTGGTATTTGCTCTCTGAGAGAAGCACAATTGATTTTTTAAGAAATACTTTACAGGCCAGGGATATCACTGGGAGAGGTTTTACTGGTTCATAGGTTTAATGTTTTTAGTATGAAATCAGAATTGTTTCAAACTGGGAGAATTTGGGTGTTCCCTTTATAAGATTGGTGAAAATGATGACAAGCGATTTGGTCATTATGTGGGAGAACATGAAAATTGAATTGATACTTTAACTGTGGTTGGCTGGCTTCCAGTATAATACATATTTTTAAAAAGATAGTTTAAAATGTTGGGCTTACGGAGTGGATTTTGCCAATGGTTTTTATGTCAACATTTTCTTTCATAAAAGTTTATATAATTATTCCTTTCCTTCCATTTTCTCAGATATCCCCCTAGAGGACTGGAATTTATATTGTTGCGAGTCTGGGAAAAACTTGATACAAGATGTGCCTATGAAGCAATCAGACTGATGCTAAAAGAGGAAACTGAAGGCCAGTGAAGTCTCTGAGCCACTCATCAAATAAAAAGGATGAGGTCTTTCATCAGGATGTGCTGGGAGATGAGACACATGGCCAGGCTCCTTTATGAGATAAAGGAGATGTCTGTTTTCATCTTTAAAGTCATATATCTGGAGAGATATGAGTCGTATACACTGTTTAAATCTTTAAAAATTAGTGAACAAATTAAAATGAGGTTAAGAAAAAAAGTATTAGGTTAAACCAAACCTAGGGGGATGTTTATTGGTTATAAACAAATGAATTAAGCCTGAGATTAGTTGATGATGTTAGGTTCCAGCAACCAGTGATTTCACAGCTTCATATATTTTAGATGAAGTTTCCTGTAAAGACTGCTTCATCAATATACTTTATTCAATTCCAGCTACACTTAAGGATATGCTTACATTAAGATAAAAGCCTATGACCATCCATTTCACACTGTAAACTATCATTTCCACTTCACTTCCTATGCAGTCCCGGCTAGAGCATTGCCCTTAACATGCAGAAAAAGAAGAAACATGATTTCTTTTCAAAATTTGTTTTAAAGGAGGAGGAATAGGATACTGTATAGAGACGGGGCCTATTTTTCTACAAATTGAAAACTGAAGAAAGACTAAGTTATAGAATAATAAATTCTTCTGATCCTCTCAAGGTACTTCAGTAGCCTTTAGCTCAAGGAGAGAGTACTCTCTGAGCTTTGTCCTCCCCACCCTGCAAAAAAACAAGAATGCTCCCACCAAGGGCTTTTGTCTATAGAGATGGATTTGCTTGGGCAAATTGGTTTATTACAGAAAAAAGCTTGTTTCCTAAAGAGTGAGGTAAGTATAGAAGATAAAAACTCAAAATCTGGTTGTGAGAACTGTCTCCTCTCACATCTCAGTAGCAGGAAGGCAAGTCAAACTTTGTTACACTTAAGTCACTTTATAGGAGAGACACTCAGGCTGAGTACAAGCTCCAAAGCACCCAAATATGCTGATTTTCATACTACTCACCTTTTCATCATTTATCAATTCCATCTTTTTCTCCTACTCCCTCCCAATCTTGGTTACTCTTTGAATTTGGGCAAGGAATTTTACACCTGAACATGTTCTTATGGCTACAATAAAAAATAAGGTCATAGAGAATCTCTGTAATTCTAAAATAGTAAGATGGGTTTTATTTTATATTCTTTGACTTTACCACTTCTACTAACTTGGCAACCTTTTAGATTCTAGTCTGTATTCCCTGCAAACCACTGACAAACTGCCTTTGTTGTTTTTGTTGTTGTTGTTAGGTGCTGTTGAGTCAGTGTCTGACTCATAGCGACAAAACACTATTGTGCTTCTCTGCTAGTCAGTTTTTTTTTTTTCTTCCAGTACTGGGAGTTGAACCCAGGACCTCAAGCTTGCTTGCTTTGCAAGTGCTGGACCACTGGGCTGCACCCCTGCTCATTTTTTTTTTTTTGAGACAGTGTCTCGCTAAATTACAGAGACTGCCTCTGGTCTGAAACTTGCAATCCTCCTGCCTCTGCCTCCCCAGCCGCTGGGATTACAGGTGTGTGCCACCATGCCTGGCAGTCACAGGGTTTTCAATGGCTGATCGTTTCTTGGGAGTGGGTTGCCAGATCCTTCTCCCAAGCCTACAGCACTTGGTGTTCCCAGGTGGTCTCCCATCCAAGTACTAACCAGGCCCAACCCAATTTAGCTTCTGAGATCTGACAGGATCGGTTGCTACAATGGTACGGCTGCAGGTATAATCTGCCTTTAGCTCCACTTATTCTCCTCTAAAATCAAGTCACTTTGCTGCTCAAAACCTACAGTTGCTTTTTCCTAATATATCAACTTTTTAAAATTTTGAAATCATCTTTAATTTGGCTACTTGCTACACAACGCTCTTACCCTAACTACAGCATAGCAATCACACTAAGCATTTCTTTCTTCCGGATTTTCTGCATGATCTCCTTTGCAAGCTCTCTTTCAGTCTACTTATTCAACCAAATCCCTCTTCCACAAAATAACTCCCTTAATAACACTCAGACTTCCTTGGAATTTCCTCAGCAGCAATGAAGAGGGGGCTGGGTACCAGGCTCTTTGTCTTCTTTGAATTGCCATGAAGTTGTTGTCTGTGTTTATTCTTGTATTTCCAAATACAATGGAGACTTTCAGCTAGTAAAAAAATGTATTTTAAAAACTAGTGCACCTTTTTCCTTGACAACTTTATTTACTACCAAACATTTGGAAAATCTTATGTAAGATGTAGTTTTCTTCCTAATCTAGACCAAATCTCTTCTACCAGCAGCAGAACTACAGCAAACAGGATTTTAAAACAGGATTTTAAAAAACCTATTTTAAGGATTACTTTTTCTTTTTTAAAAAAGGAGTATATAATATTGTGATAAATTTCAGAAATAATCAATTTTATTTGTATTGTAAAATATACCTTAAGGAATTAGACCTTCAATGTGATTCTAAATCTCCATTAATTTCAATGTCATTACTATTTACAATTTACAATGCTAAAGTAAAAGAAAAACCTAGTCTCTATAATGTTATGAATATATCTTTGCAAATTATAAGGTTTTCTATAATAGTGCTGTAGGCTGTAGAGTTATCCTCATACTCCTGGTTAAACTGTGGCCCATGGCTAATTGTGAACTTTAATCTCCAGCTTCCTCACAGTTCCATAAGATGGCTTCAGTACTTCACAAAGCAAATCAAAGGCAAACTGTGGCAGGGTCTGATGTTCTCTAGGGAGATGTTCTGAGGAGGGACAATGACCCTGGATGGGTGAGCCTTTCCCTGCCCAGAATATCGAATATGTGACACTGAAATAAACGTACATTTCAGGAAGTGCTCTGAAAACCTAATAAATTCATCCCTCTATTCTCTGTACCCCAAGTTGGTTGTCATTTTGTCGTTTTGTGGGGATTTGCATGTTGCTGTGATGCTGAAAGCTATGCCATTGGTATTTCAGATACCAGCAGTCACCCATGGTGGACAGGTATCAGTTGAGCTTCCAGACTACGACAGACTAGGGAGAAGGACCCGGCAGCACACTCCTGAAACAATTAGCCATTAAAAATCCTATATATAGAGAAAAACACTGTCAGATATAGTGCCATAACAAAAATCCTTACAATTGAGTCAGTAAGCCACTTCATGATAAATAAAGGATTGAAGTTGGCCAAGATTTTGCTTTACTTGGTTCTACAATCAACACTCATGGAAGCAGCAGTCAAGAAATTCAAAGATGCATTGTATAGGAAAAGCGGTTGCAAAAGACCTTTTTAAATTTTTGAGAAATAAAGCTGTCATATGGACGATGACGGTGTGCCTGGCTCACGTCATGATATTTTCAGTTGCATTATATGGTTGTGAGAGTTGGACGTTGAATAAGGGAGACAGGAAAAGAATTGGTGCTTTTGACTTATGGTGCTGGAGTCAAATATTGAATACACAATCAACTGCCAAAAGAACCAACAGATCTGTTCTAGAAGTGTAACCAGAGTGCAACTTGAAAGCTAGAATGGCTAGACTGTGTCTTATGTATCTGGGCATATCAAGAGAGACCAATCCCTGGAGAAGGACATGTTTGGGAGGGCGGTGGGTAGCCACAAAAGGGAAGACTCTCAATTAGATGGATTGACACAGTGGTTGCAATAATGAGTTTAAACATAAAAAGGAATGTATAATGACAACATTAGTAGTGTTTTGTTCTGTTGTACACAGGGTTGCCATGAGTTGGGCCCAACTTGGAGGCACCTAACAATAATCCTCTGCAAGTAGTTGATAAACCTAGAGGGCAGCTTCGGGTAGAGCTCTTTAATGGATGGCTGTTTATTTTGTCAGAAAATTTATTAAGTACTTGGCAAAAAGTGGTTATCTTGAGTTGCTAACTAACTCTCTGATTAGTACCCTGTAAACATTTTTATGGTTGTGAGAAAGATCAAAGATAGCTGTGTGCTGAAGAACAGATCAAAGGCCACCAATACAAGGTTAGCACAAATATAAACAACATATTTTGTAGGAAAAACTTATTTAATGGCAATAGTAGGTAGACCATGCAAGACAATGACAAAGCATCTATGAGTCTTTTTTTTTTTTGGGGGGGGGGGCATTGAACCCAAGGCCTCAACCATGATAAATATGTGCTCTAACACTGAGATACACCCCCAGCCCAAATCTTGATAAATATATAACAAAGGATCATAGATTAAATGTCAGTGACTTTAAAAATAAGACAGACGATTCCTTTTAGTAACTTTAAGCAGCCACTTTAATGGACTAAATATATAGTAAGTAGATGGCACTGCATTAAGCTCTTTACAAGTGCTACATCATTTACTCGTCACAAGCACTCTATAAGCACTATACAATGTTTCACTTGAAAAAAGAGGCTACAGAAGATATTTGAAGTTTAATTGGTAGAAAAAGGATTTAAAGGTGGAACCCCCAGACTTAAAAAGATCAAACCCAGAGTCTCAGGCAAGCGCTCTATCACTTAACTATGCTACCAGGCCCTCCAAAACTCTGTTATCTTCACAATTTATTCAAAATTTTTTGTTTGTGACAGGGTCTTGGTTTATGTAGTCTAGGCTGACCTTGAACGTGGTGATTTTCTTGCCTTAGCCTTCCAAATGCTGGGATAAAAGGTGTGTACTATCACATGCAGCTCCCCAAAGTGTTTTAAATCACAATATACAAGTTTAACACATCAGCAAATTTAAAACTTTGACTTTCCTCTTTGCTCACTATGGATGTTTAAAAATGTGAGGTATACTAAGTTACAGTTGCCTAATTTCTAACTGATGGCTACCCCAAAATATCTTTTTTTTTTTTTTTTGGCAGTAGGGGGTTGAATCCAGGGCCTTACACTTTTATGCAAATGCTCTACCACTGGGCTGCACCCTTAGCCCCCTTCTTAATTTTTTTTTATCTTGAGATAGGGTCTAAGTTGCACAGGCTGCTTCTGGCCTTATCTCATGATCTTCCTACCGCTACCTCCTGAGATACTGGGATTAAGGATGTGCACCACCACACTTGGGCCCCAAAACATCTTTTAAAAGTAACGGTCATGACTGAACCTATTTCCAAACAAAACCCACCAAAAAAAAAAAAAAAAAAAAAAAATCCACACCATAGCACTTACTACTAAATCTTCAATTGTTGTTGTTGTTGTTAGGTGCCGTCGAGTCAGTATCCTAGTCATAGCGACCCTCATAGGATTTTCAATGGCTGAGTGCTTCAGGATTGCATTGGGAGTGGATTGCCAGGCCCTTCTCCCAAAATCTTCAATAGCTAGCACTAATCTTTATCCAAACGAGGCAATGCCTCTATTTTGGATTTGAATTTGATCTGAGACTCACATAAAACCTTCTGTTAATTAAGTGTAAGAATGCTATATCTTTATTTACCCTAAGTTTCTCAAATAGTAATGAGCTTTTAATATAGTAGGTACTCAAGTTGTTTCAGTCAACTGAGTAAAGCCAAGTATGATAAGGTTGTATAATTTTACTCTCAATTTGCTTTCAACAGTCTGAATATAAGAAAATGTATTCCAAAATAAACATTCTGTGGTCCTCTTAAACTGTCTTCAATATTCTAAAAAATACCTCTGATAGAGTACAAAAGTGAATTCCTGAACTTAAAGAAGTGTCTAAAACTCAAAAAGCATGGCTATGTTAAGTACTTCCCGAATCAGTCTCAGTTATGTTTCAAAGGAGCTAGGTCTAACTTTTTCTTATCCCTATATGTTCTAATGAATTTATTAGGTAATGAATGGGGGTTGCAAACAGACAGTAGAAGGAATTTTGTCAGGTGAATGGGAATCTGATAGTTTCATCAATCTTGGAAAAGCATCTTTTATACTCCCTCTAATATACCATCATCACGGATGCCAGTAATTTAAAGACATCCTATTGCACTGGATAGCACCTAACCATTGGTCACTGTGGGGTGAGACTGCCATCTAGTGGCTATTTCTTACTGTAAGTGAGCTGTCTACTGGCCCGCACAGGGTTGCCTATGTATGTATGTACACACTCATCTTTGTATGTAACTGAAATTATGAAGTCTGTAAGGATGGAACCATGGATTATATATTTTCTTTCCTGCAGTAAGTACTTGTTAATGCTTAGGGTAGAACATGTTCTAGACTCACTTACATAAGAAAATGACAAAGAAAACAGTTTACTCATTTCCTCTACCTCAGCTCTAGCCCCAACTCACCTGCATAAAAGCTCCTAAGTACAAAAATTGTGATGAGACTATCTCAAATTTCTGTTCCCATTACCACACTGTTAAACTGAATAGCACCAAAGAGATTGCAGGCTCATGTAGTAATTGATTAAGCAAATTATGCATTATTGGCTTATCTTTACTCCTAAAGACTAAAAATAATAGAAGACAGTCACCTTTCCTAGTAGCCAAATAAAAGACAACCAAATTATTAACAGAATATCAGAAAGATAAATGTCATTATGCAGTAACTGTCACTTTAATAGCTATGCCTTACTGAATGGTTCTACATACTTTATATGCATTGTGTCATGTAATCCTCAAAAGCAATTGTACAAAGTAATTATAAATCCAATGTTAACAGTAAGAAAAGTCAGGCTGATGGAGAAAGAAGAAAGAAATAGGTGGGATTTGAAATCAAGTAATCTTAGTATTGGTAAAGACCAAAAAACAAAACAAAAATGGTGACACTGAGATTGTTAAAAACACCTCTAATAATTATCTTGAAAAAATATTTTAGTAGACTAACCATAGTTATCTATATTACTTTGAAAAACGGATTGCTTAGCATAATTACTGTAATTATTCTCTGGAAGACATATACTGAGAATAAGTGAAACTTACAGATTAAAGAAGGTTTATTTACCTATTCATATACTGGCCTTGGTCCAAAAAAGACCAAAGGCAGCTGAAAACAGGGTTGTAGTAACTTAAAAAATAAAAATTAGAATTGTAAAAGATATTAAAATATATTATTCCCCCCAAAAGCTGTCTGCTTCCAAACTTGATTTAATATTTTGCATGTTTTCTCGCCGTTGTTTGGTAAATATATTTGCTTCTCCTTTCTGTAATCGACGTCTGACAGCTGCCTTTTGCTGTTTTGTCAACTGACGTTTCACCTTCTGTTTCACCAGTTCCTGGAAAGATTTTGTAAGTTAGTATCAATAATAATCATCTTGATAAGGAGAAGAAATTCACTAAGACATACATTTACATTGTTAATATCTTCCATAATTGTATGTTAAGGATAAATTTTAAAAATCTCATTAATAGTATAATACATACCAGATATAAAATTAAACAAGAGCTGTTGTTATAAATTTCAAGAAATTAAATTCCTAGTAGAAATAGACTATATAGCAAAAAAGGACAGTGTATAGTAACAATTGTCTAAATAATAGTCAAGAGAGTGCCACCTAGTGTCCATCATGAAAACTGAAGGAAACAAGATGAAAACCATTTCTCTGCTTTCTAGATAAAAGCAGACATAGTTTTGCCATGAAAAATTATTTTTGAAAGCATTAAATAACTATTGACTATACACTGAAGGATGCCTTGACAACTTCAGTTGTACAAATGACCTGATGGCTGCAGTTACTTATACAAAGTTTGGTTATCATTTTCTGAAGATGTAGAATATTTTTTCATAGTCAATAACCAAAATTTCAAATTAGTTATTTGTTGAGATACAGGCTTGCAGAAGTCACATGACTTGTAAAATGAAAAAGATATTTGACTTACAATGACTTTTTCTTTCTCTGAAGTCCAAGTTCAGAACAATTTACAAATCCTAGTTATTTTTCTTCATATTAAAAAAAAAAGTGGGAGAAAATCTCACTCAGTGTATTTTTTAAAAAGGTGAAACATGAAGTAAAATACCTGTGTGTTATTTTAGTGAGCACATAAAAATTAATGAAAACCATGTTCCTTTGTTGTTGGTAGAGCAAATAAAGTTCTACCTGGTGGTAGCAACATACATATTTATTAAAAGCAGAGTTTACAAATGGCTAGTGGCTCAGTGGTAGAACGCCTGCCTAGCATTTGTGATGACCTGGGTTTGATCCCCAGGGATGCAAACAGCCAAAAAACAGTAATCATAAAAATATTTTAAAGAGGGAAACAGTTTTACAATAATTTCAAAGAACACAAAAAGCTTTTGTCTTTGTATAGACTCCGAAACAAAACCATCAAGTTAATATGGGTAAAAAAGGAAAGTTTTTCTCCTAACTTTTCAACAAAATAAAATGTGATTCCTAGGGAAAAGAGTAAAAATTTCAGAGTAGGTCAGGTAGGTGGATTATACCTATAATGCCAGCACACGATAGTCTGAGGCATGAGAATGTGGATTCAAGGCCTCCTATGCTACACAGAAAATTTGAGGCCAGTGTGGGCTACATAGTGAGGCTCTGTCCCCTCACCCGCAAAAAGTTTTCCCCAAGAGACAGTAAAGATGAGGAATTTGTTTCCAATGATCAGAAAGAAATTTTTATTGATCAAGCTAGGCTGAAGGGATATTTTTTCCCTCCTTAGAAGGCAAATCCATATTTTATAATATAATTCATAATACTCAAGATGTTTTGAGTTAAAGGTGACCCCTCTTTAAACTTTTAAGTTTGCATCTGTGGCTGTAAAAGAGATGGGCAAAGAGACTAGGACCAGAGCTGTAAAACTTAATAACCATTTAAATACGCATCACAATTTTGTCCTGGCCTCTGACAATATCAGTGCCATCATCTTCATATACAGAAGAGAGTATAAATTAGAACAGCATGAACTAGTAATCTAACTTTTCATTATTTGCAATTCACAATTTTATACACCATGGCATTGTTGTTGTTAGGTGCCCTGAGTCAGTGTCCAACTCATAGTGACCCTACTACATACAATAGGTGAAACATTATTGTTGTGCTTTATCTGCTATTCATAGGGTTTTCAACGGGAGATTGTTTTTGGGAGTGGGTTGCCTGGTCCTTCTCCCAAGCCTGCAGTACCTGGTATTCCCAGGCGGTCTCCCATCCAAGTACTAACTAAGCCCAACCCTACTTAGCTTCTGAGATCTGATGGGATCGAATGCCACTGGGGTACAGCTGCAGGTTTATACCACTGTAGTGAGATTAAAAATTTATGAGAAGTCAAAGGAAGGGAAAAGAAGCCCCAGTAAAAACAGAAAATATCATAGTCAAGAATGGAAAGGGCCAGGTGTGGTGGCGCACACCTATCATCCCAGTGCCTCATAAGGCAGAGGCAGGAGGATTGCAAGTTCGAGACCAGAGGCAGTCTGCATAACTTAGTGAGACCCTGTCTCAAAAAAAAGTAAAAAATGGGCTGAGGGTGCAGCTCAGTGGTCCAGCACTTGCAGAGCATGCAAGCGCGAGGCCCTGGGTTCAACCCCCAGTACCACACACACACACACACACACAAACAATGGAAAGGAAATCATGACCTCTGAAAAATCTATAATAAAGATAGGTTAATAATACTTGAGATTTTATCTTTCAATATAAGACATGTTTCATAGATTGATTTTAAGTTCAGAAAATGAAGTAATGAAAATGAAATCAGGAAATCCTCAGAAAGAGTACATGAAACCTATTACACTTCTAGAATTTCACCTTTTAATTGGTTTGACAAGCTCTAAATGTTTCTGATATTGAGTAAATGTCCTAGAACTAAAAGTATGCTACATTATGAATTATAGTACTGTTTTTACTTTATTTTTAATAGCTTTAACTTTGCAAGTATCCCTTATTACTCACCACAGAATGTACATTTTAATTTATTGATGATATTTCTGAACTTGGAATAAGATGCTTAGGAAAATGAAGTTATTTCTTTTCTTTTGAATTCACTTTCCAACTAATCATTTCATTTCCCCCTTACTTTCTAAACTGATTTCCCTCTTTTGCTCATAGAAAGTAGTTACTAAAAACTGGCTTCAGAGGAAAAGATCTAACACATAAATTGTATCATTCTAATTTATGGAACAATTCATAAATTGCTAATGTTGCTTTATAATCTTAATGCTGGACAGAAAATAATTTTAAAAAGCTCAAACTATAATTTTCAAAACATTGCTTAATCCAGAAATGAGGCTAGGAAATAATATGGTATGCTATAAGCTTATATACTAGTTTTTGTTGATTGACTGCCAAAGGACTCAGGAAAGTAATAAGAAAACCAAGAGTAGTTCTGGTTCTTTCATCAGAGGATTTATGATACTTATTAATTTATTTCATTCCTAAATGGCAAGTAAGAGTGGCATACATCTCTATAATACTAATACCAGTGAGTGGGAGAGACAGTACCTTCACAGGCCAGTGAGAATGGCTTTGCTTTGAGGAATGTGATTATCTCTAAACTGATTCCCTCTGGGTAGCTCAGAATGAAGACTGACACACACACACACACGTTTCTTTGTTGAAGCCAGAATATTTTTGCTCATTGTCCTGTCCAGAAAATATCCCTTTTGTCATTTCTTTGGACACTACTGCAAAGTGTCCAAAGGAACCAACAAAAAGTTGGGAAACCCAAAATTTTTAAAGTATCTTACTTTTCTTTTTTAAAATCTAAGAACAAACTAGGTAGTGCATCTTCATATTCTAGGGGCACTGCTGTCACTAGGTAGGTAACTAAGCAAACATGATGTATCTGGGCCTCAACATCGTCACTGTTAAAGGACTAAACCACATAGGAATTTACAAACTCCCTATTGTATCTAAAATACTTATGATTTTCTCCTTTGAGTTCAAGCTAACTCATACACTACCTTCTCCTTGAAAGTTTTGATCATTCTAGTTGACAGTAAATTCTCTCTCCTTTATTATTAAATTTGTTACCTATTACAGTTTTATAACATTAACATGTGAGGGCCAAAAGACCAAGAGCACGTTGTAATCCTTGATGTACTCAAACTCACTAATCTATCCACAGCAATAATCTAATAAACATTTGGTACATATTATGTGAATACTCACCGGAGGAATTGTTGAACAGCTTACAACACTGCCTGCAGAAGTAACACTCAGAGTTCTTGTCCTATACTGATCAATACGTCTCATATTTTCTTTATCTCTGAAATAAAATTTAAAATCCCACATTTTTCTAGTTAATTTTTATAATAATAATAATCATGTTTGAATAAAATAAGTTATATTATTTCTTACTTGACATTAAGACTTAGAAATAAAATGACTCAGAAATATTACAAGCCAGGTGTGATGACCCACGTTTATAATCCCAGTGACTTGGGAGGCTAAGGCAGGAGGATTGTGAGCTTAAGGCCAGAAGTAGCCTGTGTAACTTAGTGAGATCCTATCTCAAAATAAAGAAATAAAGAATGGGCTCAGGGTGCAGGCTCAGTGGTAGAGCAATTGCAAAGTATGTGCAATGCCCTGGGTTCAACTCCCAAGAATCACATGCACAAACACACACACAAACACACACAAAACAATAAAACAAAAATGAGAAAAGAAATATCACCTTATTTAAAATTTCTATGAAGGTAATAAAACTACCTATAATTCAGTCCAATAGATAAACAATTTTCATTTTTCAACATTCTGATATAGTCACTATCAAACTTTCAAAATGGTAGAATGTTTTAGTCACCAAAATTTATCACTTCCCCATAATGCATGCCTTTTCCATTAAATCTCTCATTTTTCTTCCACTGAACCATACAAATCTGCCTCACACAATCTAAATCTTTGGCATTTTCTTGACACTTTCCTAAATAATAACAGATACAGTGGGAAGGGAGATATTATTATTACTATTACTACTACTACTACTACTGCTACTACTACTACTACTATTATTATTATTACTTTTATTTATTTATTTATTTTTCTTGAGACAGGGTCTTGTTGTATAGCTTGGGCTGGACTCAAACTCATCATCCTTCTGCCTCAGCCTTCCAAGTGCTGGGACTTTAGGCGTGCACTACTACATCCAGCTAGAGAATATTCTGGGTCTGCTTTCTAAGGAAGAAAAAACTGCTTTGTAAGGAAGAAAAAACTACAACCACATAAACGGTTTAACTTGTTTTTTACACTGCTCAAAGTTTTAATTCATACAATGTATAAAACTCAAACAATAACTCCTAACAGTCAATATTTTCAGCACCATCTATTTTGTTTCTCCATGGAGTAATAAAATTCCTTGCTTAGACCACCATTCAGTAATAGAATTTTGCCTGGCATGTGTCCAGAGAGTGAGAATAAATCATTACTCCCATTCTCTGCTTATAAGATCTATGTAGGTTTTCTTCTATTACTGTGCTGTTTAATTTTATGTGTCAGCTTCACTGTGCCACAGGGTGCAGGATACATGAACATTATTCTGAGTGTGCCTGTGAAGGTGTTTCTGAACTGGGAGACTGCCCTTCTCAGTGTGGGTGGATCTCATCCAATCCACTAAAGGCTGGAGCAGACCATAAAGGCAGAGTAAGAGAATATTTGGTTTCTTTGCCTAATTGTCTTAGAACTGGGATGTCAGGCTTCTCTTGTCTCTTAACTTAGACTAGAAGCAGCATTATTGGCTCTCCTGGTTCTCAGGCCTTCAGATTTGGTCTGGTACTATACCACTGGCTCTCTTGGTTCTCTAGCTTGCTGACTACAGATCCTGCCAATTCTCAGCCTAAATAATCATATGGGCCAATTCTTTATAAAGATGATCTTAAGCTTATGATGGATTGGTTTATAATTTTTCAGCTTTATAATGGTGTGAAAGTGATATAAATTTGGTAAAAACCATACTTTAAATTGTTTTCCTTGGGTTTGCAGTATGTGATATTTTCTTGTGGTGCTGGAAAACAGCTAAAGCTCCTGGTGAGGTATGCAATCACAGAGTAAACAACAGATACTCTACAGTGCACTGTGCTGCTTAGCTAAGGTATTTGGTAGATCGTTGCTGTTGTTGTTGTGTGCCGTTGAGTCGGTATCTGACTCATAGCGACCCTCATAGGGTTTTCAATGGCAGATTGTTTCGGGATTGCCTTGGGAGTGGGTTGCCACATCCTTCTCCCATTTTTGCGGTGCTGGGAATAGAACTCGGGACCTCAGAGATTGCAGGGCAGTGCTCTACCAACTGAGCTAAATCCCAGCCCATTTGGTAGATTAGGTGTATTAAATGCAATTTTGACTTTTAAGATACTAAAATTCTGATAGGTTTATTTGGATGTTACCTCCACAATAAGTTTGGGAGCATTCATAATACATCTGTTATTGGTTTCATTTGGTTTGGAAAATCCAAATCAACATAATCACTTACTCAAAATTTAGAACCATTGCTACCCCTGACTTTTTCCTCTTATGCTTATTCTTTAATTTTCTAAGTTTATTATTTAAATAGCAGTATCTCTAATACTGTAGATACAGAACCATATGGAAAAGGAACAAAATTCCCGTGTTTTGCTTCATAAATAAAATTGTAAAGACAAAAATAGCCTTTAGACACAAACCTGAACACGCATTGAAAATGCTTAATAAATAAATGTACT
The DNA here is from genome assembly GCA_007922755.1 of Pedetes capensis. Lineage (NCBI taxonomy): Eukaryota > Metazoa > Chordata > Mammalia > Rodentia > Pedetidae > Pedetes > Pedetes capensis. Next base: position 7,296 of record VMDO01005751.1, on the reverse strand, counting down.
GATGATCTAATTTTGTCATATTATTATTTTGAGATGAATAAAACACTATTCCATTAAACTATAGTTTGCTTTGGCGTAGCTATCCCAAATATAAAAAATTAAGTTTTAGGACTTTTTCTAATATAAGCTAAACCTGATTTATTAATATTTGCAAGACAAAAAGATTCTTAAAGGAAAACATAGTACCATTATATAACTAAATTATATATGAACAAAAAAGATAGAAGGTTCAAAGTGCCAGAAAAATTTCACTGTATATATTTTACAGAGCAAGCACATTTACTGCATTTTTTCATTTACATGCCTTTATATAATTCAAACACTCATTAAATGTGTAATTCTGCAAAAAGAACAACTCATCCATCTAAAATCTCATCAATATACCCAGTGATCTACATTAATTCTGTGAAAGTGATCAGCTTTTAGTTTAAGGCAGATACACTGAGTTTTAACACCAAAAAGATTATTTAGCTTTCACTTTACATGTAACAATGGCAGAATACAACTATGTCATGATGTTTGTTTTCTTTTTCAAACACACATACTTGCCAGACTCAAAGAAGGTATTGGGCTCAAGATTAAAGTCAGAAAGCAAACAACAAAAATTCTGTACCTGAAAGGCCTGAATTCTTTGTGTATGGATGACAAGTCAATCAGATGAGGGCATTCATTTTCACACTCTTCAGAGCCAGCCAGGATTTCTCCTTGACCTGTCTGACCATCTTGCTTCGTGTGATTTTCAGTTATGATGTTCTCAGAAAACCCAGTTACAGGATTGTTTTCAACAACCTGGCCTTTTATTTCTTCTAAAGCTTGATTGAATTCAGTCATTTCAAAATTGTGTGCATCAGCACTATGCTCTGATAAATTGTCTTCCTTTCTTTGTTCAAGGCCTCCAGATGAGCTGAAACAGTAGTTACCCGATTCATCTACAGAGTTCAGTTCACTTTCAATTTCTGACCTACAAACCTTTGCTTTTCCTGACATCTCTTCATCAGAAAATGAGAAATCAGATCCTTCCTCTGCTTCAGTACTTTTATCATCTGGACCTACTGGATGCAGCAGTTCATCATCTGCCTGCATTTCCTTTGTGTAACCACTGGCAGAAACCTCAACATCAAGAGAATCCTCCCTCCTAGGGAAAAAAAAATGTCAAGCATTGAAAGAGAGAAAAAAAATATCTGAGATGGATAAATATCCACTATTCTGATAAATTATGATTCTCAAGTATATTTAATTGCTTATATTTTTAAATATTTTTCTTTAAATCCTTAAATTAAGTATGTAAATCTAAAGATATATGATGTCATTTTAAGAATAAAATGTTAAAAGTGAAAAGCAACACATATAAAAAAGTTATAGAAACTTGATATTTATTAACTTAGTAAATTAACTTTCAGAAGGGGCTGATGCCAGGAGCAGGGGCGCATGCCTGTAATCCCAGTGGCTCAGGAGGCGAAGCCAGGAGGATCGCAAGTTTGAGACCAGAGGCAGTCTGCATAATTTAGCGAGACCCTGTCTCACAAAGTCAAAAAAATGGGCTGGGGGTACAGCTCAGTGGTCCAGCACCTGCAAAGCATGCAGGCTCGAGGCCCTGGGTTCAACCCCCAGTAGAGCAAAAAAGAAAAAAGAAAAGAAAAAAAAAAGGGGGGGGGGACCGCGAGGATCTTTTTAAATTATACAACTTGTCCCAAATCAGGAAGTATCTTAAAAGTATATAAAACAAATGAGAAGATTTAGCTTAGAAAATATATATATTTGTTCTGAAACACAAGGAAAAACACAAATTTTAGTAACTATCTGGTTTGATTCCTTATGAATGGGTTACTAATATGTCAACCAAAACAGAATAAAAGTTTTTGAATTCATAAGAAACTACATGTATTCCATCCAAAAAATCAATAGCAGTGTCTTAACAGATTGAAGGCAGGCATCTTCAAGTTTTTAATTTTCATTTATGTACTGGAGAGCAATGATACTCAGCAATGATTATAATGTGTCAAAAGTCACTATCTGGCCATTATTTTAGATAAGTGTGTTAACTTTTACAACTAAAGAAACTAATATTTAAAGTATCCTACCACTGTAAGCACCTGTGGCCATTCCACTGTGGTGTCAGATCTCGGAAGCTAAGCAGGGTCAGGCTTGGTCAGTACTTGGATGGGAAACCACCTGGGAACACCAGGTACTGTAGGGTTGGGAGAAGGACCTGGCAACCCACTCCCAAAAAACAATTTGCCATTGAAAATCCTATGAATAGCAGAGAAGCACTGACAATAATGTTTCACCTGTTGCACACAGACACCAACTCGATGGCATCCAACAACAACAATCATTGTAAGCAATGCTGAATACAAACCTGATATCACTAAAAGTTGGGTAAAGCTCACTTTCATAGCCAAAACGTTTCATGAAGAAATCTCTAATGCATTTAACATCTCTGTTGAAATACCTGCAAGAACAAAAAGTTGATTTCTGATGTAGTCTTTTCGTTATACATCATTTTCCTAATTGGCTAATGATAGCATCTTTATTATCTGCAGATACTTCTGTCCTTACATGAAGGAGAAAAAGATGTTCTACAAAAGGAAGGAAAAAAACTAAAATATAGGAACTTTCAAGAGATATAAGCTGTCAATACAGTTCCTATGGTTAGAAAAGTCAAGGTTTTCTCACACTGTTAATATACAGCAAGATACATGGGTGGCAGGGCGGTGGGGGGAAAATGACTGTGAACCCCAGAAAAGAAGACTATGGGGTCTTCAGTTTGGGAGTAGGTTCCCACTTATCCTCTTCAGTTCCCAGACTGTCTGGCTATCCTTCCCATCAGCAACACTCATTATAACCCCTAGCCAACTGGGAAAGTCTAAGATAAAGGAGATAAAAGTGTGATAAAAGTGTGGAGCCAACTGAATTATGTTTCTGTATCTTTATAACCCATTAGCTGAGTTATAATAACACCCAAAGGCATAAATAATGCTGTGGCTTATAAATAATAATCTGAAGACATGTAAATCTGGACTGAGAGTATGAGGAGCTCTGAGTATCAGGCTGCTTTTTAAACCACCATTAAACAGCAAGAACAGATTCAATTCTCAATTTCTAGATAGTAAGAGAATTAAGGACAGGCTGACATGGAATTGACTTATCTTCCTGCTTTTTAACTAAATTGTTTTGAGAAAGATGAAATCTGCAAATAGGAAGACAATGCAAGTTTTCTTTGCCCTCAGGGAAAGATCTTAATTTTAAAATTATCATTTTATATATGTTCAAATCTCTGCTACTAGACAGTAACTTTTCAAAAGCAGAGAGACAGGGCTTACTTACATATCTTAATCTCTAGCCCTCAGCACAATTTCTATGCCCTAGCACAGGTTCACAAAAACTCAAATCATGATGTCTCTCCAAAGAACAATGCAGTCTAAACTTAGAATGTCATATTGTCATCAATCCCTTTTCCAATTCTGGTGACTCCTGTTGTTCCTTTACTGTGTGACTATGACACTCCATATTAATAAAAGTGGTGATTAGTTAACATTCAGAGACTACTGGCCACCCAAGTACTGGCCGTTAGTCTTTTCATATTGTTTTTATTGGAAATATTTTTTAAATGACATTTCTTTCTCTAGCATAAAGGTAGACATTTTCTAATGGAAATGAGGAGGAAGATAAACTTCAATTAATACAAACTACTTCAAACTCAAACTCTACCGGAATGAAGACACTGTATTGTATAAGTGGTATCAGTTGCTACTTTACAAAAAAGAAGTTCCTCATAGAATTTGGAATAGGAAGGAAAAAAAGCATTTAACCTTAATTTGATCATACTCAGCTGCATCATGGAATATAAGCAAATAAATATCTTATTTCATATATTGGCTGGCTTAAGCACTTAAGTAAGGTGAAGAATGATTATCACAGCATATAAAGTAATTATGCCAGCCAAGTATATAAAGCAACTATGCCAAGGATGAAATTTTGCATAAATTCTTTCTAATAATAAAATAAAAGCTAAAAATAATATGAGAGATAATTATCCTTGGTCTGGCAACTCACTGTTGCCCAAAATCACAACTTTTATGAAGGCCATCCAAAAGTTTTAAGTTATGCTTGTTGAAGCCCTTTTGGAGGTAATTCATTGAATAGAGAGAAAAGGAACATGGCAAAAGTATACAGTAGTTCCAGGGTTCCTCTCTTTATTTCTCTACTTTTGAGCAAGCTATTGTTTTAAAACTTACACTTCTCCATGAAAGTTTGAACAAAGAGTTCCATGGCTAAGAAAGTTTGATCTGAATGTCTGTCCAATTACAACAGAATAATTCAAATTCTTTTGATGCCATCTTCATTGTAATTCACATAAATAAAATAAATGGGCAATTCCTTCAGATTCTCAACACACAGCACAAACTTAGTAAATAGGTTTTAAAAATAGGATGAAAATATATTTTTTTCCTCTTTAAAATATTGAGGAATAGGAAAGATTCTCTTATGGAGAAAATTCTAGTAGCTGGATATCCTTTATTAAAAAATAATTTTTATAACATTAAAACCACTTACTGATCCCAAAAGTAGTGTTACAAAACTGGAGAATTATGAAAAAATGTGATATTCCTTCTCTCTCGCCTGTCTTTGTCTCTCTCCCTCCCTCTCATACACACACACACACACTCAAATCCACATTTATAATCAATTTCAGAATATACCATTCAGCATTGGGATGGGAAGTTGAAACCATTTGTGGAAAATCAATCATGGTGATATGGTCATCTCTATCCAACATGAGATTGAATTCATTGAAATCTCCATGAATCAGCCCATGATTTGCAAGTTTGACAATTAGTTCCATAGCTTCATCATATACTGATGCAGGATCTTCAACATGGTGTATCTGACATCTGAAAGTGATTTACAGATGCATAGGTTATTCATACTTATGATTTCAGTGGAAGGATGTAGGGTTGTGTGCAAACAGATTACTTCTACTTCCTATCTCTCTAGCAGTTTTCTCCTCATTCTCATCAGCATACATGATGTGTCTCAGTTATTAAAATAAAAAGCCACCCCCGCTTCAAGCCTGTATTTTCTTCCCACTACTATCCCTGTTCTTTGATCTTCCTTATCTTCCTTTGATCTTTCTACACGACCTTTTTCTAATTTCCTTCCCCCCACTTTGTAATGAGCCTATTTCAAACAGGCTTTCATTCACTTTATTCCAATGGAACAGCTCTTCTCAAGATTACCAATGGCTTCCAGGATGCTAAAACCAAATATGTCATTTGTAGCCAGTTGACTTCTTTCTCCTCCCTGAAATATCTTCTTTAGTTAAATGTGGGGGCACCATAGTTTTTTAGAAAAATATTACCAAGTAAATGATAGAGAAGACTTAGATGGGGAGGGTGAGGCGGAAGCATACAAGAAGGTAAGGGGGCACCTATATGAATAATGTACATCAAAATGCATAAATGGAAATGCCACAATGAAAAGCATGTCAAAATGAATCACATTAAGGTGTACATTAAAAATGTCCCCAAAAAAAAAAAAAAAAAATTTCACCCTACAGGGAAAAAAAAAAAATGTGGGGGCACCGCTCTCTACAGGTTTTCCTCTTTCCTTAGTGATCATTACTCAGTCCACAAACCTTGCTATTACAATGAATTCCCCATTTCCTTCATATCCAAATCCAGTCCCAAACAACTCATGTTGGTTTTATCTGAAAAACATATCCAGAATCTGACCACTTTTCATTACCTTCATGACTACCACTATGATAAGAGCCACTTTCATCTCTTGCCTAGATTACAAGTCTCCTAACTTATCTTCTTGATTATGCTTTTGTCTCTAAAATTTATTCTTAATACAGTAGCCACAGTGATTCTGTGAAGACACTGATTAATCATCTCTTTTCTGTTAAAAACATTCTAGTAGCTTCCCATCTCAATAAAAAATTCCCTACAAGAACCTATAAATCCTAAGCCACCTGGCCATCTGCCATCTAGCCAGCTGATCCTTCTATGATTTCACCACTCACACCCTCCCCCACATACAGTTTCTTAGTCACTCAGCTCCAGCTACACTGGCCTGCTCTACCCCAGGTATGGCTATAAAACATGCTCTCATTCCACAGGCTATGCATTTGCTGTTGCCTCTGTCTGAAGTATTCTCTTAGATATCTACAGGCCTTCTCTCTTCAAGTTCCTATACTGATAAGGCTTCACCTCATTAATAAGACTTCCTGACTGCCCATGTAAACTAGCAATCTTCTACCTCTACCTTACTATTTCTATCTTCCTTACCTTGGATTACTTTTATCCACTGCACTTACTAATATAAGTGATATATCATGTACTTTTTTTAGTTATTTATTGCATGTCTCCTCCCATCAGAATTTAAGTTCCATACAGCAAGGGATTTTTGTTTATAGCTGAGTTTAAAAGTGTCTGGTACATGACAGATACTTAGTAAATACCGGATGAATGAATGACAGAGATTATAAAGTCCAAACAGTCAGAATGAAACTGACTTTTCAACTTGTCTTGAAATCTACTCCTTTAAGGCAATTTCTAACCTCTCAGAAGCAATATTCCACTAATTAAAAAAAAAAAAAAGAATATTAAAGAAAGCCTGAACCTTACTTTCATTTATTGGGGCCTACAGTTTCAAGAATAGTGACCACTTACAGAGGATATCCATTTATGAGCTCCATGACCACAGCATGACGATTGTAATCAATTGGCTTTGGAACTGGAAATTTCCTGTCATGCAATGCCTAAAACATAGCAAAACAATTATAAGCAGATGAAGGGATCATCACTTTTTAAAGAACAATGAAAGTAAATATATCTTCCCACAAGCATAAGAAAAACATACAAGTCTTTATAAAATTATAGGTAATATATGGTTATTCGTTGTTGTTAGGTGCCGTGGAGTCGAGTCCGACTCATAGCGACCCTATGTACAGCAGATCGAAACACTTGCCGATTCTGTGCCAGGCAAACCATCTTATTTATGTTTAAGCCCATTGTTGCAGACACTGTGTCAATCCATCTGGTGGAGGGTTTTCCTCTTTTGTGTTGACCTGCCACTCTTCCAAACATGAGGTCCTTCTCCAGGGATTGTTCTCTCCTGACTACATGTCCGAAATATGTAAGACGCAGTTTGGCCATTTTTGCTTCCAAGGAGCACTCTGGTTGTACTTCTTCTAGGACAGATCTGTTGGTTCTTTTGGCAGTCCATGGTATATTCAATAGACGTCTCCAGCACCACAATTCAAAAGCATCAATTCTTTTTCTGTCTCTC
>VMDO01005750.1:9576-108240 GCA_007922755.1 Pedetes capensis | reverse complement strand
AGCTAAGCAGGGTCAGGCCTGGTTAGTACCTGGATGGGAGACCACCTGGGAACACCAGAAGCTGTAGGCTTGGGAGAAGGACCTGGCAACCCCCTCCCAAAAATCAATCTGCCATTGAAAACCCTATGAACAGCAGAGAAGCACTGACAATAGTGTTTCCCCTGTTGTACAGAAGGTCGCTATGAGTCGGATACCGACTTGACGGCACCTAACAACAATAACAACAACACAAGCACTAATAAAGCAAATTTCTCTAGGACTAAAGAAGCACCTGATTAAAGCTAATAGAAATGAGAAGGTTTTGGAATTCATGGAATTTGAACTGTGTTTTGAGAAATATGTAAAGTTTCTACAAGAAAAAGAAAAGACATCTCTAAGAGAAAAATTGGGGCAAAGACAGAAAAAAATTGGAGGTCTGGGAAAATGCAGATGTTTCAACATCTGCTAAAGGATGTAGATGAGGGGAATGCTTAATGAGGGGGTACTGATCAGACAGCAAATTAATTTTCTGGTTTGAGGAATTTTTATTTGCTTCAGTGAAATAGTAACAGCAGAGTCTCTGAGCTATAAAGGATCATCCGGGTTCTCTTTTTACACAGGAGAAACTTGAGCCCCATTTCTGGTTTCCACCACTGCTTTCTCCTAGACCTTATGTGAAAATAACAGGCCCCAGGCAGATACATGGAGCCCTCGATAACTGCTTGTTACATTAGTCTGTGTGCACTTCTTGTCCTGCTCTCATAAACCATTTAGTAATTTCTTCTGCTGAAGAAATAAAACATTTTCCTGTAAGTATATACCTCAAAGAATATGCAGAAAAAGAATAATCCTTGCCTTTTGGTTAGTTCAGATTCTTTCTAACAAGTGGAGTTAGTATCCAGATCTATTTCTCTCTGTGTGCCTTTTACGCACTCATACACCTGAAACATTTTCAATACATATAATTCAAGAAAACTGAGTTATGAAGTCATGTGTATGAAAAGTAAATCTTTTTTCTTTTTCATTATTATCTCAGTCCAGCATTAACATCTTTTAGTAAATAATTGACTACTGTGTAGAAATAGCTTATAAACTTAAGGTTCATAGATTAGATGATCTCTTAGGTATTTCTCTAGAAATTCCATTATTATATATTCTCAAATTCTTTTACTTTACAGAAAAATAATTTGTTATACAATGGAATTTTTAAATAGATTATTATGGTTTAATGGTTTTCTAAATTATCAGATAGTGTGCCTTTACATCCAATCTGGGGATTAAGTTTAAGATAAACACAGAAGGGGAAAATCCCATATTCTAAACTAGTAAATGTTAATTTAAAATATTCTTTACCAAAGATACAAAAAGACAGACTCCTGAATTATGAAATAAAAACAGTTTCAATTAGTAATTTAAGTGTCATTTGTTGAAACTTTATAGTATATTTGATTACATATGGGACCCTGCAATAATGGCAGCATATTATAGAAAATATACTGAGAAATTACTCTCTTTGTATTAAAATTAATATGGCTGTACAGATTAATTATATATTTTCTGTTCCCTCCAAATTCATTCTATTCTGTGATGCTGGGGCTAAAAACACAGTAAAATGTATTTCACCAGACTCCCTTGCCAGATGGCTGTGAAATTCCACCAATAGGCAGCATTATAGGGTAATAGAAAAGGTATGAAGAGAGAAGGAAGATGTCCTTCCTGCATTACCCTTTCCCTTTAGTTACCCTGGCAGTGGGCCTTGGTCAAGCCTGTAGTTTCTTTTTGACTTCTTCAGACCAGCCACATTAAGTCATCTATTGTTACTGTTTCCTCTTTATCCAGGGCTTTTCCAGTAGCTACAATTCTAGGTCACAAATGTTCCATTTTTCCTCTTTCATCTCATCAACATCTGTGTAACAGTATCCCAAAGCAAATCTGCTCTAATTTAAATAACTAATGTACTTTCCATTTTCCCACCAGATCCTGACTGATAGTGAAAGGGATTTCCAAGTGAATGCCAGGGCTGTCTGTGCTTCACCATCTCCTGTAATGACCATGAATTTGGTTGATGAGAAGATTCTGAAAAAGCTGATGACAGCATCCAGCCCTTTGGAGCCAGAAAATGGTCCAGACACAAATACGGCTGAATCCAGTGAGCCAAAGATGCATTCCCTGAAGTTCCCCAAGGCAAAGTAAAATTCCCTAGACATTGATCACTCAGAAAAGAGGAAGAGAAAAGAGAGCAATGTTTTAAAGAGCTTTCTACAAAAAACTAGGCCAAAAAGGGGGGTTGGACCTGAGGAGGTGAGAAACAATTTTATCTTCTTCACTTTGAAAGCTTCAACATTATTTTATGTTTTTCAGCTTAGAAAATTGCCTTGTTCATAAAATTTTTATGGGTAATTTAGGCATTTTCTGCAAAAAAAAAATATAGAATATACAATGAGTTTCTGAGTTCAGAGGTTTTCTCCATTAGCAACCAATTTCTGATTCTTTTCCAAAAGGCATCTCAGAAATGTTAGTCCCTTTAGCTCCTAACATTCTTGTTTAATAAAGAATTAAAGGAAAATGGAGCACTATCATTTTAATGTGGGAGAAGAGCCTGGCAATCCACTCCCAAGGCAATCCCAAAGCACTCAGCCATTGAAAACCCTATAAGGGTCACTATGAGTTGGATACCGACTTGATGGCACCTAACAACAACAACAACAACATCATTTTAATGTACTTTTGGGATAAAGGCAATGTTAATTCAAATACTAAATATTCCAGTTTCAGAAAACAGTTGATGCTTAAATTTCTTTTAGAATGAAGGAAATAAATTGAACTATTAGAACACCCATTCAGGTACGCTTGAGACATAATTATATAGCTACACTCAACCTGTTAGTAAGTGAATCTTAGCAGAATTGTTCTAAGGATGCCACTAAGCACTGTTCTGCTGAAACCCCCCTGAGTGCTGCTGGCATGGCCACATAGAACCCATCAGAAGTAACCAAAGACCAACAAGATCTAGGAGTCAGAGGCATCTGCCTAGCTCACGTGTGTTAGGAACAACTTGAGCTGTCTTACTCATCCGTAAGTATTAGAGAGACTTATTAGTTCATTGTGTTGATATATTTGGAGACAGCCTACCAATGCAAAATAGTGTGTCCTCTATCCATGTTCATCTTTTTAAAATACAATAAAGAAATTGCATAGTTTTGGAGAAATGTACATATCCTTTTCTCATCTCTTATGTAATATGATCCATACAGAGACATCACTCTGACTTGATAAATAAAACAATAAATGCTCATGGAGATGGGGGTTTAGGCACTGTCACAGACCACATAGATATTATACAGGAAGTCAGGACTAAGTAGTCAGAATTACCAGAAAGCTCAGAAATGTGGTCATCCATGTTCACAAACAGAAATGGTACAGTAGGGTTAATTTCCAGTTTTTCAAAGGAAAAAAACTAGGTTTTACTAAGCACCTGTTCCAGAGATATCAGAGGATAAATTATTTCAGTCATATCCATGCAAAAATTTGTCCTATATTCAAAGAGAAACAAAACCAAATTATTGAGTTACATAGCTCCCCAAAGAGCTGAAATCTTTCTTCCAGAGAAAAAAGTCCAAAGAGTAAAAACTCTGATGAAACAGAATCTGGAACTAGCCTTAAGTTACTCACATATTGTATCGTGGATAACAATATAAAAGATGTTGGTTGCACTCTACAAATTTAAAAGCTGTATGAACTTTTAGCTCAGTTGGTAGATGCTGCTCTGTGTGCTCTCAGGGCCTGGGTTCCATCCCTAGCACCACAAAAAAAAAAAAAAAAAAAAAAAAAAAAAGACTACATCCTATGTAGCAACCCACTCCAGAAGCAATCCCAGAAAGCAATTAGCCCTTGAAAACCCTATGAATAGCAGAGAAGCACTGACACAGTGCCAGGCATGGCACAGTGTCCGGGAGTGTTTCATTTTTTTTGTACACAGGTCCGCTGTGAGTTGGATCTGACTTTATGGCAGCAACAACAATATGGTACATGAGCATTTCCAAGATCTCAGCATAGTCTAGGCCAGTGTTTTTCAAAATATGATCCTTGGACCAAGAGCATCTACTTCTTAGTTCATTGAGGCTTTTTAATATGATACCACAAGCTAAGTGGCTTATACATATCAGAAATTCATTTCTCACACTTCTGGAGGCTACAGGTTTAAGATCAAAATGCTGGCAAATTAAGTCTGGTGAGTATCTGCTTCTGTGTTCATAGACAGCTTCTTTCTTTAGTGGAAATTGGAAAGAAGGTCTCTGAGGCTTCTGTTATGAAGACACTAATCCCATTCATGAGTATTGCATCTTCAAATCATCTTCCAGATACTATCTCATCTGCCATTAGGATTTAACATGAATTTGTGGGTAACTCAAATTCAATTGATAGCAATCAGCATCATAAATTTGTCAGAAAAGCAAATTCTTGGGCCTCACTAAATAATAAACTCTGGGGGTAGCATACAGACTTCTGCATTTTGTATATGTCTCCACGTGATTCTTGTGCATACTAAAGTTTCAGAACCTCTGGACTAATGGAAGAATTAAACTAGAGGTCAAACTTCAGTTTTATAAACAGACTTAACTAACTTAACTATGTAATCTAAAGTATTTAATTTATTACAGCCTAAATTTCTTCTCAAGTAAAATGAATATAATATTTCCTCTGTATTATTTCAGAATTTGAAATAATCATAATAGCTTTGAGGGTAAAGACTGAGCTCAGATGTACCCTAATAAAATAAAAGAATCTAACAATCATTTCAGTAGGAAGTTACTACTAATATAAATTTTCATGGACACCTGACTCACCTTGAACAATGCCTGGGCCATAAAAGTTTAAAAACCACAGAGACTGCCAAAAGACTCCCCATGGAGAAAACCATTCTCTAAGAATGCTGAGCATAAGCTTATGCACTGAGGCAGAACTCAAGTCTCATCCATATTGCATTTCTCTTTTGGAGAGTGAATGTACAAGATTTCAGACCATAAATAATTTACTTACATACCCACAGATCTTCTAAGTATTAGGGCTTTCCTTTTAAATAAGCCAAAAACTGTAAAAATTTGCCAATAACAGCCAGCCATGCCCAGAAGCAAAAGCTGTTCTTTAAGGAAGTCCAAGCCAAGCAAAAGAATTGCAATGGCGTTCCAAGACAAAAGTCATCCCCAGACACTGGAGATTTTCTCACCCTCTTCCCACTGAATCTGGAGTGCCTTGGAACCTCTCCTTTGTGTATTCTCAGTGGCTTCTATAAGAGATCTAATCTAGCTTCAGAAATTTAACTTTCCAGAACTTCATTTGCACAATTCCAACTGGTCTCCCTGACTCTACATTGGGTTTAACTCTTTCATCTTATTACAGTAGAGGGAAGGGTGAGAGACTCTCTTCTTAGAGATGGGAGCTCCAAGGCTGATGCTTTGTTCCCAGGAAGTACCATGGCTGAGAGAAGGAGCTTCTGCCTCTACAAAGAAAATTCCAATGTATTTCTCAATAATAAGCAACCCAGCTTTATTTTGAGCCCCAAAAACCCTAAAACAATTTCTGGCATTAAAAGGATTTAGGGAAATTGAATCTAGCCATGGTGTCACCCAAAGGTCCCTTAATTTATTCATCTTCTTGGCAGTCCATCAGGCCATCTCTAAAATTCAGATTATTTATGAACTCAAATGGAGCCCAAGATTGTGTCTGTATCTCACATTAGATGTGACAGCAACAATTATCCTTAGGGCTTTCTGTAGGGGGTCATGTTAACCTGAAACCCTATGAATTCCCTTCCCCATCCCATAAAGGTGTGTGCACCTCCAGGTCCAGTGAAGATGGACAGGCTGCTCTTTGAGCTGACTCATTGTGCCCTAATTACCTTCCAGAAGTATTTAACCTCCTTATCGCATAGGAAGCCTGCCTTTCAGGGAAAGCAGGGCCCCAAAGGTCCTTGGAAGCACTGAGATCTAAGATAGAGATACCAAAGGCCTCCCAGATCTGCTGCTGCCAGCAGGGGCTCTTTGGTTTCTCAGTTTAATGTCCAACAATCATTGGTCAGTATCCTTATTAGTTTACTGATGGCTATAGAGATCTCAGAGTTGGCACAAGATTCACCAATCAGTCCTGATGTTATTGAAGCTGTGCTACCAAGAATTGGGGTTAAATTTGCAATTATAGATTTTGTTCTGGCCATATCCACAGGTCTCCACTTTGAGATCTCTAAAAACTTACCCTAGGAATAATCTTCCTTAAGATGAAACCTATATACATCCATTGATAGGCTCAGACAGTTTATGTTAGGAAACAGGAACTTTCTAGGTGAACTTGGGCCAGATTATTGGGGAATACTGACTTTACATAAAGAGATATGATATGACTGAATGTCTATCTCAGTTTTAGGATCCTGGCATTAGTTGTTTTTACTGCAAAAGCAAAAACAAAAAAAAACTGAACAAATCCAAGTGTTCAGAGGCCCAGCTTCATGGGGAAGTAAGCTACTGGAAAAGCCCACACTCCCTGCAATGGGACATCCATACAAGAAGTTACTTTGCAAGGCACATGCAATGTACTAAATATGTATGTCCTTCAAGTCGTGTGCTGAAATCGTTACTCCAGTGAGATATAAATTAGGTCATGAAGGTGGCAATAAACTGAAGCATGAGTGAGATAATAAGCTTAACAAAGGGACCCCAGAGAGCTCTCTTGTCATCTTTCTACCATGTGAGGGTACAGTAAGTGAGCAGTCTGCAACCCAAGAAGGGCCCTCACCAGAACATGACAAGGCCAGCACCTTAATGTTGAACTGCCAGCCTCCAGGACAAGAACACATTTCTGTTATTTATAAAACACCGAGTCTGTAATACTTTCCTATGGCAGCCCACACTGGTTAAGACAGCATAGAACCTCCCTTTCAGTACAGAGGGTTTCATTTAGTAAGGCCCAAATGTCTTCTCCCCACATCTCTGTCAGCTTGTGGTGCTATGGAGGCTTGTGTATTGCTGGGATGCTGAAAGCAATGCCACTGGTATTTCAAATACCAGGAGAGCCACTCATGGTGGACAGGTTTCAGCTGAGCTTCCAGACTAAGGCAGACTAGGGAGAAGGACCCAGCAGCCCACTCCCAAAACAATTAGCCATTGAAAACCCTACAAATAGCAAAGAAGCACTGTCAGATATAACACTGGAAAATGAGCCTCCCCCACCCAGGATGGAAGGCATTCAAGAACCGGCTGGGGAAGAGTTGCCTCTTCACAGTAGAGTCCATCTTAATGATGGTAATGGAGTAAAGCCCCTGGGACCTCCATTTTATGATGTGGCACAATTCAAAATGAAAAGAAATACAGTGACTGCAACAGTGGGCTCAAACGTAAAAAGATTGTGAGGATAGCATGGTGTCAAGGAGTGTTTCATTCTGCTGTACACAGGGCTGCTATGGTTGGACCTGACTTGACAGCACCTAACAACAACAATGGGGCGGGGCTGGGATATAGGTCAGTTGGTAGAGCACTGCTCTGCAGTCTCTGAGGTCCCAAGTTCGATTCCCAGCACCCCCAAAATGGGAGAAGGACATGGCAACCCACTCCCAAGGCAATACCGAAACAATCTGCCATTGAAAACCCTGTGAGGGTCACTATGAGTCAGGCACGACTCGACAGCACCTAACGACAACAACAACAACAATAAATGTTTTCTGGGGACCTAAGAATCTACTGAGTCACACTATATTCCTGCAAGTTATTTCCTTTGGGCCAGATTTAGCATGAGCTGACACTATTACTTCTTTAATAAAGGACTTTGAGCCCAACTACTTTTTCTTACTTTTTTATAAAACCAAAAAAACAAAAATGTTTTCTACAGCAATTCAAAAGAAAGTACAATAGTTTATAAAATAAAACTAGGTTTCTACTTTCTCTAGAGAAATCTGATATTCATTTACATTATATTTACACACATATACATATATATATTCACATACATGTATATGACTCATATACTGGATTCTAGGGTTTTTTTTAATATAAATTATGTTGTTCAACACAGACACACACTCAAATTTTCCCAGATCTATTTATTTTTTTATTCTTTTAAAATCAGTGTTTTATGAATAATTTTTGGATATATATTTCTCATTTCCTGTTTCTCCACCCTCACTTTTAGTCAATAACTTTGTTTCCTCCTTATTATGAAGCTAAATAATCATAAAGGAACTTCTAGAACAGCCCTCCTCCCAGGACCTACATCTGTATTCTCTCTTATTTCAATGGCTGCCAGGACGCTGTTTTCTAAGCGGTTTCCGACTTCCTACCAGGCCACTTATTTACAGCCTTGCTTCCTGTTCCTTCTCATAAACTCTACCTACTAACCTTGGACTCTCCCAGGGTTTATCATGACACCTCTTTTTTTCTCTGCCGACTGCCCTATCTGGGGCTGTCATCCAGTTTTGTGGCTTCAAATGCCATGCAACACTGATACTTCCAAACCTCTATCTCTATGTCAGACTTCTTTCCTGAACTTGAGAGCCAGTGTCTAGTGGTTGGCTTCCAATCTCCAGGTGGAGGACTAGCAGCTCTCTCACACTCACGTGTGTCTGGTCTTGTCTCTCCAGTTGTTTGTCCATCATAGCAGCACTAGAGTAAGCCTTACAGTCTGGTAGGCAGATGCTCCTTCATTGTTATTTGTGGAAATTTTCATCAGGCTCTATTGAATAATGGAGCAGGTGCTCAGAGCAGGTTTACCAAAGTATGTGTGACACCCTAGGTTCAATCCATAAGCACCATAAAAACAGGGAGAAGGGAGCTGAACTAGATTTTGTCCTTTTCTGTGTTCCCTGGAGCAATGACACAGGCTTGACTTGGGAGACAATTTGAAGTGGAGAACATGGACCTGCACCCCAGACTGGCCTTTTTAACCAGACCTTAGGTGATTCACTTGCTCACACAGTTTGAGACGTACCCAAGTAAGTGCTATAGGAGAAGGCAACAGTCAAATTATCATGATCCTGGCTTTCCTAATTTTTCCTACATGGCACTAAATCAAATCTGTACCATGCTTCCAAGTTTAAGGACTTCCAAATAGAGTCAGTAAGAGGAAGAAAGGTAGTGAATGGGCTTTCTTGTAACTATTATGGCTCATGATAAACCCTGCCTGCAGCCATAGCACTATGGCACCTGATCCCATCAGATCTCAGAAACTAAGCAAAGTCAGACTTAGTTAGTACTTGGATGGGAGACCGCCTGGGAACACCAGGCACTGTAGGCTTGGGAGAAGGACCTGGCAACCTATTCCCAAAAACCAATCAGCCATTGAAACCCCTATGGATAGCAGAGAAGCATGACAATAATGTTTTGTGTGTTGTGCCTAGGGTCGCTATGAGTCAGATACCTATCAACAGCAACAACATGATATACCCAGGTCTTGGGCTGTTTCTATATATCTGCACACCTGCATATGTCAAAGCTGCTCTCTCTGACCCAGCTCTGCTCAGGCTCCTCTGAGCTTTTTGGTTTTCTACTAGCCCTGACTTTGGGTCTTCTGGGCTCATCTCTACATTGTCCTAGTTTAACAAGAAATCCTGCTAGGCTATTTCAGCAATGACCACAAATATTTGATTGGCTTCCTCATAGAAAACCCTGTAGAAACATCTGACTAAATCCCTCATTTCCCACATGTGATATCTCAATGCCCTACTCTGCCTCCAGCAAGAATCTCCTCAGCTGGGTTTTACTAGAATCTTCCTTATCCCTGATATTTCCTTACTAAGTTTTCCTTCCACAGATTCTCACCCTACTCCTGGGCTATCAATTTCCATTTTTCAGTTATATTCAGTGTCAAATCAAAACTCTCTTCCCAAATGCAGGTCCTCAATTCAGTGGTCCCTGTACTGATCTCAACAGTCTCCCTTGTGAATAGAATCTTCCTTACCATCTTTAGTGAGTGTCACATAATGTTTCCTTTAACGTATAATTATATTTTTTTTCCATGTGGTCTTTTTGTCTGCATTCTTTTCTCCTTTCCATTTTATTCTACAAATTTCTGCTCTTCTGATCAAAAAGTTTTAGCTAATTTTAGTTCTCCTGATCCCACAGGTGTACATTAATTCATGCAAGCACACACTGTTCACTGTACACATAGGATCTCCTCCTGAGCCTCTCTCTGAAAATGGGCTACTGGTTAAAAAAAAAAAAAGGAAAACAAAAGCTCATTCATTTTTGTTGTTGTTGTTGTTGTTAGGTGCCTTTGAGTCAGTGACCCTATGTACAATAGGTGAAACACTATTGTCAGTGCTTCTCTGCTATTCAGAGGGTTTTCAATGGTGGATTGATATTTTTTTGGAGTGGGTTGCTAGGTCTTTCTCCCAAGCCTACAGTATCTGGTGTTTCCAGGTAGTCTCCCATACAAGTACTAACCGGGCCCAACCCTGCTTAGCTTCGGAGATCTGACGGGATCTGATGCCACAGTGGTACAGCTGCAGGCCACTCACCTTTCACACTCTCATATTTTAACATTTTAGTATTAGAAAACAGAAGGTAATTTGCCTAAGAAGAAACACGAATAAGCAATAAGCATAGGAAAAGGATTTCTACTAATCAAGAACATCTACCATCTTAGAACAAGACAATATTTCTAAGCCATCACGGGGACTAAAAATAATGTCCTGTGCACTCCAGTAATCCCAACAATTTGGGAAGCTGAGGTAGGAGAACTGCAGATTCAAGGCCAAAAGCAGCCTGAGTAACTGAGCGAGACCCTGTCTCAAAATTAAAAAAAATAATAATAATGTAAAAAAATAATGTAGAATTATACAGGATAAATGTGTCTTTCAATGTAGGAGTACACAATATTATCCCTGCTTTGAAAGAATATATACATATATGGTGCTGGGGTGTAGCTCAGTATTAGAGCACTTTCCTAGCATGCTAAAACCCTAGGTTCAATCCCCAGCACCATGCACACAAGAAAAGAATACACCATGTGTATATATATACATATGTGCTTGTATATTTACTTATCAAATTCTTTTTGAAAAGCATAATTGTTAGTAATATATTTTCAAGAGCTTTTCCTAAGAAGATATTTAAGAATGTGCATGGATGATTACCTAGAGGGATAGTCATCAAAGTGTCCTCTCTGTTACTAGAGAGAAAAAAAGTCTTGAAAGTGTATCATATCAAATAAATATGAATTTAAATTGTTCATGATAAAATCAAATACACTGAGGTGGAAAGGCATTCATGATAGATCAGATTTAAAAGATGTGTCCCAAAATAATATAAATTCCATTTTTAGGAAAATATGTACATTTGAGTGAGTGAGCACACGTGTGTGTGTGTGTGTGTGTGTGTGTGTGTGTGTGTGTGTGCAGCTTGAGAAGAACATAAATAAATAGATGTCATCTTTTGCTCTGGAATTACAATATATTTTCCCCTCCCATTTTCTTTTATTTTCCCATTTATTTTCAATATTTGTAATTTTTGGTGGGGTTTAGTTCAGTTGGCAGAGTGCTGTTCTGCAGTCTCTGAGGAACTGGGTTTGATCCCCAGCACCACAAAAACAGAAGGATATGGCAACCCACTCCAGAAGCAATCCCCAAAAAACAGTCATTAAAAACCATCTGAACATTGCTATGAGTTGGACCTGACTTGATGGTACCTAACAAAGAACAACAACAACAATAACAACAACAACAACAAAAAAAAGCTTTATAATTTTTAGTTTAAAAAAAGGAATGGAACAAAGTACTGTTAACTTTCAAAAACTCTGGCCTTTTTCCCAAGGCTGATGATAGAAAAGAAGGAGGTAACATCTAAGTAAAAGTTCAGCCTGCCTCTTTCAATTCTTTATTTTTCATTGTTTTCAGTTGAAAACTCCTAATTAACAAAACCACACTTTAATACTCAACGACTGTCCTTCTGTGGCCAAAACACAATTATTTGGGTGATTAATTATTCATTAAGGAATTATATAACTACTGTGCCCTGAAATAGGAGTATATATGGTATTTGGATTTTTTTTTAAAGATTCTTCTCTGAACCTGACTCTTGTTCCTGTTAGCTCTTTTTAATATCTTCACCAATATGTTCAAGGAAAATAGATAATATTTGTTAAGTGTCATGGAGTTATTTCTGAATCATAGCAACCCTGACAGGGATTATGATAGCTGATTGTTTCAAGATTGTTCAGGAGTGGGCTGCCACATCCTTCTCCTGTTGTATGCTGAGGATTGAACTCAGAGACTCAGTGAGTGTAGAGTGGCACTCCAGAACTAAACCCCAGCCCCATCTAAACACTTTAGGCTATTTATAATGCTTACAGTGAAAAATCAAGTGTTAAAGTAGATGATAATTATTTATTTAAATTTGAAAAAGATTGAGGGAACATTTTTTCATTATGTCAACCAACAACTAAGCAAAAAAATATACAAGAGAAACCACTGGATTGCTGAAATTAGCAAACTTAAAAGAGGTACTAATATTTTTCAAATTAAGATGCAAAATAAATTCATTACTTGTATTTTAATTTCCAGACATGATGGAGTATACCAAAGAATTTGCAAGTATAATAACTGTATTGTTTTTCTTCCATTTTAACAAGTAATACAGTCCTTTGAATAAATTAAGAAAAAATAGATGCACAAAAATAAAAAGATATTAAAATCAGCCATAAGAACCACTGGCAAGGAATAATATTCCTTTGCATTATATGCTTACTATGACAGTCTATTTTCTTATTTAAAAGATGTATTTATACATAGCTTAAATCACTTGCCCCCAGACGTCTGTCAGTTTGCCATACAGGGGTCGTGTGTGTTGTGATGAGATGGAAAGCTATGCCACTGGTATCTCAGATACCAGCAGGTAAACCAGCAGATACCACCCATGGTGGACAGGTTTCAGCTGAGCTTCCAGACAGACTAGGAAGTAGGATCTGGCAACCCACTCCTGAAACAACTAGCCAATGGAAACCCTATGAATAGCAAAGTAACAATGTCAGATACAGTGCTGGAAAACGAGCCCCTCACCCCTCGCAGGTTGGAAGGCTCTCAAAAGACTACTGGGGAAGAGTTGCCTCCTCAAATTAGAGTCTACCTTGAAGATGGAAATGGAGTAAAGCCCAAGGGACCTCCATTTGCTGGTGTGGCATAACTCAAAATGAGGAGAAACAACTGTAAACATCCATTAAAAATTGGAACATGGAATGGACAGAGTATGAATCTAGGAAAACTAGAAATCATTAAAAAAGAAATGGAGCACATAAACATAGATATTCCAGGCATCAGTGAGCTAAAATGGACTGGCATGGGCCATTTTGAGTCAGATTATCATATGGTCTACCATGCTGGGAATGACAAACTAAAGAGAAATGGGGTTCCATTCATCAAAAAAGATATTTCAAGATCTCTCCTGAAATACAATGCTGTCAGTGATAGAATAATAGCCACATGCCTTCAAGGAAGGCTAGTTAATATGACTATTATTCAAATTTATGCACCAACCAAAAAGCCCACAAATGAAGAAAGCGAAGATTCCTACCAGCTTCTGCAATCAGAAATAGGTCAAACATGCAATCAGGACATACTGATGATCACTGGTGACTGGAATGCAAAGGTTGGAAACAAAGAAGAAGGCTCAGTAGTTGGAAAATATGGTCTTGGTGACAGAAACAAAGCTGGAGATCACATGATAGAATTTTGTCAGACCAATGACCTTTTTACTGAAAATATATTTTTTCACCAATGTAAATGATGACTATACAAATGGACCTCACCAGATGGAACATACTGGAACCAAATTGATGGAAAAGCTCTATATCAAATGTCATAACAGGACAAGGTACTGATTGTGGATCAGACCATCAACTTCTCATATGCAATTTCAAACTGAAACTGAAGAAAATAAGGACAAGTGTATAAGAGCCAAGGTATGACCTTGAGTATATCCCACTTGAGTTCAGAGACTACCTCAAGAATAAGCTTAATGCATTAGACACAAATGATAAGAGTCCAGACAACTTGTGGTATGACATCAAAGATAATATTCATAAAGAAAGCAAAAGGTTACTAAAAAGACAAGAAAAAAAAAAGGAAAGACCAAATTACATGTCAAAAGAGACTCTGGACCTTGCTCTTGAACATCAAGCAGCTAAAGTAAAAGGAAGACATGATGAAGTTAAGTAACTAAACAGAAGATTTCAACAGGCAGCTTGAGAAGACAAAAACAAATAGTGTAATGACATGTACAAACAGCTGGAGACAGAAAAACAAAAGGGAAGAACATACCCTTTGTTTCTTAAGCTTAAAGAATTGAAAAAAAATTCAAGCCTTAAAAAAAAATTCAAGCCTTAAGTGGCAATAAAGAAAGACTCTACAGGGAAAATAATAAATGATTCAAGAAACATCAAAAGAAGATGGAAGGAATACACAGAGTCATTATACAGAAAAGAATTGGTAGATGTCCAACCATTCCAAAAGGTTGCATATGAGGAGGAACCAGTGGTATTAAAGGATGAAGTGGAAGGTGCCTTGAAGGAAGAGGCAAAATACAAGGCTCCAGGAATTGATGGAATACCAATAGAGATGTTTCTATTGCATCTACACAAATAGGTACAGCATTGGAGTTTCTAACATGTTTATGCCAACAGATTTGGAAAACAGCTACTAAACCAATTGACTGGAAAAGATCCATATTTGTGCTTATCCTCAAAAAAGGGGATCCAACAGAATGTGAAAAAACTATCAAACAATATCATTAATATCACACACAAGCAAAATTTTACTAAAGATCACTCAAAAGCAACTGCAGCAGTATATAGACAGGGAACTGCCAGAAAATCAAGCTGGATTCCAAAAAGGGGGCGGGGACCAGGGACATCATTCCTGATGTCAGGTGGATATTAGCCAAACGCAGAGAATATCAGAAAGATGTCTATCTATGTTTTATTGACTATGCAAAGGCATTTGACTCTGTGCATCATAACAAATTATGGATAACACTTCAAAAAATGAGAATACCAGAGCACCTAATTGTATTCATAAGGAATCTGTACATGAACCAGGAGGCAGTTGTTTGAATATAACAGGGAAACTGCATGGCAGAACGGCACAGATACTAAACACAATTCACTCCGGACCCTCTGGTGAGGGGTGCGACTCATGCAGTCCTCAGGAACACCAGCAGAGATGGGAGAAAGGAAAAGCCTCGGGTGCTTTTGACTTGTGGGGACAAACACAGCTCTTTATTTCTCTCTCCCTGCCCTTAGAAGGGTGTGGAGAAATCCAAAGCATACAGCTTTAAGTACTAGCTGCTCTTATACTGCCTCAAGGGCAGATACTCCCATGTTGGTAGTCTCAGTGGTCACAAGGAGAGAGTTCTTGCTTCGCTGGTGGTCAGATGGAGAGAGAGTTCTTGTCTAATCATTGGCCGAAGGTCAGGGCGACAGAGAGATCTTTCCTCATCGGTGGTCTGGGCAAGAGAGAATTCTTTCCTTGTTGATGGTTATGGTGGAGAGAGAGTTCTTTCCTTACAGAAGGCCACAGAGAGAGAGAGAAAGAGAGAGAGAGAGAGAGAGAGAGAGAGAGAGAGAGAGAGAGAGAGAGAGAGAGAGAGCTGTTTCCTTATTGGTGGTCCAGGCGAAAAAAGGGGTAGCTGCTACAGTGCAGCTACTTATATAGCTCTCCTATGGAATGGCTTGAGCCAATCAGTTTTGAGTCCAATTGTCCAATCAGGTTCAGGGGATTTGTGAAAGGTTTTGCATAAATGTCCAATCAAGTTAATTTCATTTTTCCTAGATTTCTAATATACAAACCAGATCTTCAAAAGCCATTTTCCTAGTTTAGGGTTTTTTGCCAATTTTCTCCCAATTTCCCCCTACAGGAAACACTGCCTGGTTTA
This sequence comes from Pedetes capensis, assembly GCA_007922755.1. Taxonomy (NCBI): domain Eukaryota; kingdom Metazoa; phylum Chordata; class Mammalia; order Rodentia; family Pedetidae; genus Pedetes; species Pedetes capensis. Next base: position 92,353 of record VMDO01005750.1, on the reverse strand, counting down.
ACGTTGAGAAAGGTGTGTGTCAGGGCTGTATACTTTCACCATATCTCTTCAATTTCCTTGCTAATCAAATAATCCGAGCAGCTGGACTTTATAAAGAAGAACGTGGCATCAGAATTCAAGAAGACTCAACAACCTGTATTATGCAGATGACACAACTTTGCTTGCTGAAAGTGAAGAGGCTTTAAAACATTTACTGCTGAAGATCAAAGAACACAGCCTTTGGTATGGGTTGTAAATAAATATCAAGAAAACAAAAATACTTACAACTGGGTCAGTATGCAACTTAACAATAAATGGAGAAAAGATTGAGGTTGTCCATGATTTTGCTTTACTTGGTTCTATAATCAACAACCGTGGAAGCAGCAGTCAGGAAATCAAAAGATGCATTGCTTTGGGGAAAGCTGTCGCAAAAGCCCTCTTTAGAGTGTTCAAAAGTAAAGACATCACATTGAAGATGAAGGTATGCCTGACTCATGCCATGGTATTTTCGGTTGCATCATATGGTTGTGAAAGCTGGACATTGAACAAGGGAGATAAGAGAAGAATTGATGTTTTTGAATTATGGTGCTAGAGACAATTATTGACTATACCATGGACTGCCAAAAGAGCCAACAGATCTGTCCTACAAAAAGTGCAACCACCATGCTCGTTAGAGGCAAGGATTGCTAGACTACATTTTGTATATTTTGGACATGTAGACAGGAAGGACCAATCCATGGAGAAAGACATCATGTTTGGGAGAGTGGCAGGTCAATAAAGAAAAGAAAAACCCTCCACCAGATGAACTGGCACAGGGTCTACAAGAATGGGCTTAAACATAAATAAGATTGTGTGCCTGGCACAGAATCAGGAAGTGTTTCATTTTGCTGTCCATAGGGTGGCTATGAGTCAGACTGGACTCAACAGCATCTAACAATGACAACATATCACTTGAATCACAGTACAGTTATTCTTTAATAAGCCTTAGTTCATTAAAAAATAAGTCACACATGTACCATATATTCTCTTTACATATGGAAGCAAAAAAACAAAACAAAACAAAACAACAACAACAACAACAACAACAACAACAAAAACCAATGTTCTACTCTCCACCTGAAAGCAGAATAGTGATTACTAGAAATTGGGTGGAGTGATGGGTGAAAACAGATGGCTGGATTTGATCAGTGCAGATTTATATGCATGCATAGAAATATCACACTGAATCTCATTTATATGCACAACTAATTGGCATTAATCTTAATTTGTTATGTTGTGCATAGTGGTGCACACCTTTAATCCCAGCACTCAAAAAGCTGAGGTACAAGGATCCAGAATTCAAGACCAGCCTGGGCTATATAATGAGAATATTCTTTCTCAAAGGAAAAAAAATGAAAATGGAAAAAGAAAAAGAAAAATATAGCTGTGAAGCCATGAAGATACTTATGAATTACTAGTTTGTTTGTTTTTTTCCCCCTGGGAGAAGGACCCAGCAACCCGCTCTCAAAAATTAATCGGCCATTGAAAACCCTGTGACGTGCGGTGACGTGCGGTGACGCATGCCTGTAATCCCAGAGCCTCAGGAGGTGGAGGTGGGAGGATCGCAAATTTGAGACCAGACACAGTCTGCATAATTTAGCCAGACCCTGCCTCAAAAAGTAAAAAAAAAAAAAAAAAAAAAAAAAAAAAAAAAAAAAAAAAAAAAAAAAGGGCTGGGGGCGCAGCTCAGTGGTCTAGCACTTGCAAAGCATGCAGGCATGAGGCCCTGGGTACAACCCCCAGTACCACAAAAAGAAGCAAAGAAAGAAAGAAAGAAAGAAAGAAAGAAAGAAAGAAAGAAAGAAAGAAAGAAAGAAAGGAAGGAAGAAAGAAAGAGGGAAAGAAAGAAAGAGGGAAAGAAGGAAAGAAAGAAAACCCTATGAATAGCAGAGAAATGCTGACAATAGTTTTTCACCTGTTGTATGCAGGGTTACTATGAGTCGGACACCTACTTGACAGTACCCAACAACAACAACAAGTTTTTTTCAGTACTGTGGCATTCTACCCAGGCCTCCACTGAACAGCACCCCAGCCACTACCATTTTTACTTTCTATTTTGAGACAGGGTCTTGCTAAATTGCACAGGCTATCTTTGGCCTCGGTCTCATAGTTCTTCTGTCTCAGCCTCTTGAGCTGCTGGGATTACAGGTATGTGTCACACCCCCAGCTATAGATTACTATCTTATAATAAACCTGTAATAACAACAAGATGATCCTCATGACAAAAAAAAAAAGTCCTCTGAAAAAAATTTATAGTGTTTTCCATTTTTTTATTTTGAAATTTAGGCTCACAAAACAATTGGATTAATAGTATGAAGAAATTCTGAAATTCTTTCACCTAAATTCTTCACACATTAAAATTTTATAGCTTGTTCACCATTCTGTTGTAACCCACAATCAAGATCATACCACGAAGGAGCAATAAGCCAGTTAAAAGGAGTCTTTATTAAGCCGGTGGCCACAGAAGACTCACATCTCTCTAAAACCTGTGGACCCAAGGAACATATCTGGGGGGCTTATAAAGGCAAAATCCACATCCTTTGGGGCAGGCTTCAAACTTGGGGGTTTTTCTAAGTTCCTGACATGGGTCAGGTGAGCAGTAAGTGGTTGGTATGGAAGCTAGGATAAACAGTTAAGATTGACATATGACCGAGGGCAAAAAACACATTCCTGACCTAACCTATGCAAGCAGTAAGTACAGAAGCAGAATAGGCAGTTAAAATTTTCCATTCCTACTAGTTCCCAAAATGGAGTCCTACCTAAGATAGCATCAGTCTTGTTCACTTATTGACCCTTTACATTTCCTGTGCATGCTTTCTTAGCCCTTTGTGCTGTTATAACAGCATACCTGAAACTGGGCAATTTGTAATGAACAATTTTTTTTCCCCCTCACAGTTCCAGAAGCTGGGAAGTCCAACATCAAGGCATCAATATCTGGCAAGGACCTTCTTGCTGCATCATCCCATGGTAGAAGGTTGTAGTTGTTGTTGTTAGGTGCCGTCAAGTCAGGTCCGACTCATAGCGACCCTTATAGGGTTTTCAGTGGATAATTGTTTCGGGATTGCCTCTGGAGTGGGTTGCCACATTCTTCCTGTTTTCATGGTGCTAGGAATCGAATTTAGGACCTCAGAGACTGCAGAGCTGCACTCTATCAACTGAGCTAAATCCCAGCCCATGGTAGAAGGTAGAAGAGCAAAAAAGACAAAAAAGGAGATGGTTTATCCTTTAAAATGGCATTAATATCACCTGCATTCATCTGTTGTCTGGTGCTATTACAGAAGACATAAAAATGGTATAATTTATAAAGGAAAGAAGTTTATTTGGCTTACAATTCCAGAGGCCAGAAAGTCCAATATCAGGTGGCCACATCTGGCAAGGGCACCATGTTGCCTCCCAGCCTGGAGGAAAGCCAAAGGCACACCAGTGCCTGCAGAACAGGCTTGCTTTATTACAACATGGTCTCGTAAGAACAAGCCCACGCCTGCCATGGTGGCACTAACCCAGCTTACTGAGATAATTACCTCCTTAAGGCCCCTACCTTCCCATTGCCAAACACATTTCAAATGATTTTCAAATGTCATAATGATATTCAAACCATGGTGCCACCCTTAAGGGTAGAACCCTGACGGCCCAATCACCTCTCCAGGTCCCACCTCCCAACACTGCCACAATAGCAACCAAATTTCAACCAGCATGCAAACCACAGTGCTCCCTCACTTGTCTTCTCCCACGAAATGCAGCCATGCCATCCCAGCACCTCCAAAAGTCTTTATTCCTTTCAGCATCAACCACAGCTGTAAGTTACTGATATTAAATATGGCATCCATTTCCAAAACACAATGGTGGCACAAGCATCAGATTCCTATCATAAAAGGGGGCCGCAGGAAAGAAGGAAGGAGTTACAGGCCCCAAATAAGTCCAAAATCAACAATAAATCCACACATTAGATCTGAAGCCTTGAGTTGTTATTGTTGTTGGGTATCCCACTCATAGCAACCCTATGTACAACAGACGAAATAGTATTGTTACTGTTGCTCTGCTATTCATAGAGTTTTCAATGGCTGATTAATTTTTGGGAGTGGGTTGCCGAATCCTTCTTCCAAGCCTATATCACCTGGTATTCCCAGGCAGTCTTCCATCCAAGTACTAACCAGGCCCAACCTTGCTTAGCTTCCGAGAGATCTGATGGGATTGGATGTCATAGTGCTACGGCTGCAGGTAAAGGCTTGAGAATAGCCTTTGACTCCATGTCCCACTGTCTGAACACCCTGGGATAAGAGCAGCACCCTCAAGCCTCCTGGTGACTTCATGCCCAAACTTTGCTAGGCACAGCCTACACTACTGTCACTGGCTGGCGTCAGGTGTTTGCAGCTCCTCCGGGCCGGCCATGCACCCTTAGGTCCCTACAGTTCTGGGGTCTCAAGGGTGAGCCCGTCCTCACAATATTGCCCCAGTGAGGGCTATGGGGGCTCCTGTCTTGCAGCAAGTGTCTGCCTGAACTCTGAGTCTCTCTGTGGCATCCACTATAGTGGAGGTGGAAGGGACCATGCTCTGCAGCTGTGACTCTGCATGTCTGCTGAATTAGCACCAGAGGATGTCACCCAGGCTTACTGCTTGCAAGCTCCAAGTGGTGGCCTGAGCTGCCTGTGAACCACAGCAGGGGTGGAGTGGTGGAGGATCACTAGCCGGGAACATAGGGAGCAGAGGCCCAAGCCACACAGGGAAGTGCAGACCTGTCCTTAGAAGCCCTTTGGCCCTCAAAGTCCTAGCACTTTGTGAGGAGTATGGCAGATCTTTCCTCTTGAGAGTCATGCTCCCATTGTCTTCATAAGTAGCACCTGGCTTCCTTTTAGCCATACCAATCTCTAGCCTGCAGCTGTAGCCCTGGGGCATCGTCAGCTCTCCGAAGCTAAGCAGGGTGGGGCCTGGTTAGTACCTGGCTGGGTGACCGCCTGGGAACACCAGGTGCTGTAGGCTTGGGAGAAGGACCTGGCAACCCCCTCCCAAAAATCAATCTGCCATTGAAAACCGTATGAACAGCAGAGAAGCACTGACAATAGTGTTTCCTCTGTTGTACAGAGGGTCGCTATGAGTCAGATACCGACTCGACGGCACCTAACAACAACAGTCTCTAGCAAATGATAGCTCTGCCACAACTTTGATTTTCTTGCCTCAGCCTGCTTTTCCATTCTTTACATGCCCTGGCTGAGAATTTTCTATCTTTATGGGGTGCTTCCCTTTAAACCATAAATTCCAACTTTAAATCACTTCTCTTTTTTTTCACATTTTACTATACACAGTTCAAAGAAGTCACACAATAACCTGAATACTTTGTCTAGCTATTTCTTCTGCCAGATATCCTAGTTGATTGCTCTTAAATTCCACCTCTCATAAAGTCCCAGGATGCAGACCCAATGCCACAGAGTTTTGTGCCACTTTATAACAAGAGTGGCCCTTGTCAGTTTCCAATTCCTGGCTTCTCATTTCCATGTGAGATCTCATCAGAACCTTCTTTAATGTCCATATTCCTACCAGCATCCTGGCTGTGATCACTGAAGAATCCCAGGAAGTTCTAGTCTTTCCCACAGCTGTTCTTTTCCTCTGAGCCCTCACCAGAGTCACTGTGAAGGTTCTGTTCAGGGCAGCACAGGCTTTTTCCAGCACTCATTTCAAAACTGCTCCTGCCTCAACCCATTTCCTAAGCTGCTTCCTCATTTTTAGGAATTTGTCAGAGCAACAATCCACTCTCCTGTTATTCCCTTAGGTCTCAGTTCATGTTGTGCTGCTATAACTGCATTCTTGACACTGGATAATTTATGATGAATAGAAATTTACTTTTGCATGGTTCTGAGGCTGTGAAGGCCAACATCAAAGCACTGGCCTCTTGTTGAATTATCTAATGGTGGAAGGCAGAACAGCAAGGAGGAAAAAGAAGACAAACAGGGGACAAACTTGGTCTTTAATAACAGCATTAATCCTATCCATGAGGGTGGAGCCTCCTGGCTTAATCCCTTTGCAGTGGTCCTAATCCTCAACACCACTGCAAGAGTAGACAAATTTCCACATACATTTTGCAGGAGACATTCAAATCAATCTCTCTCTCTCTCTCTCTCTCTCTCTCTCTCTGTATTAGACTTTTTTCCTTAATAATTTAGAAGTAATTTTCAGACAAGGTGGAGTTCCTTTCTCTAAACACCAAAGTGCAATTGTCTAAAACAAAGGATGTTCTCTCTCAAAACCACAGTGCATTCAGTAAAATTAGGAAATTAACACTGACGTAATACTCCCTGTGATATATAGGCTTTGTTCAAATTTCTCCCCTTGTCCCATTTATGTCCTTTGTTGTTGTTGTTAGGTGCTGTCGAGTCGGTATCCTACTCATAGCGACCCTCTGTACAACAGGGGAAACACTATTGTCAGTGCTTCTCTGCTGTTCATAGGGTTTTCAATGGCAGATTGATTTTTGGGAGGGGGTTGCCAGGCCCTTCTCCCAAGCCTACAGTATCTGGTGTTCCCTGGCGGTCTCCCATCCAAGTACTAACCAGGCCTGACCCTGCTTAGCTTCGGAGATCTGACGGAATCGGATGCCACAGGGCTATGGCTGCAGGCTTTTATGTCCTTTACAGAGAAGAAATGTTCTTTTCTTATTCAGGACCCAATCAAGGATCACACATTACATCACTGAATTGGGTAAAAGCCAAACCATGGTGGACATCTAGATGTAGGTCTATTTAGAAGTTTTGGCTTAATTTCTTTAAGAATAGAAGACATTGGAAATTTTAAGCAGCAGGTAAGAGTCTAAAGTTTTGTTTTGTTATTTAAAAGGGTGTTTCTATTTGCATTATGGAAAACAGTTTGAAAGCAAGAAGGATGTTTAATAAATTCCTGAAATAGTGAGATTCAAGAGGACAAGGCAGCGACTCTATGGACGGAGAAGAAGGAAAATAAGAGAGGAATCAAAATTGTTTGTGCAAAGGTAACCCCTGTCCCTACATCCACAGTGGGAATAAAATAGTTTCAAGCTTGCCATTTCAGACCTTCCCTTACTGCTGGGAAAATTCACTTATATGAAAAGGGTAGGAATTTTTTCCTGACTTAATCTATGTTTGCAGAGGATATTTTAAGATCAAGTGAATAATAAATTGCATATTTCTCAGAGGAAGAGAGCAGGTCTGTTTTATACCTTTCCATTTTATGTCTAAAACTCTTTTTCATACTGTCATAATCGCCTATTATTGTACATTAAATTGAGGCAGATCTTGAATATCACCCCCAAGGCCTTATTTTATCTGGTAGTCAGAATAATGTTGGAGATCATTTCTAGTTTTTACCATCGATTTCAAGTAATCATCTGTTTGCTTATTTATGGACCCAAATTTTTATCATATAGCAAGGCAAATTACAGAAGGATCAACAGCCTTATATGTATAATGTGTTATTTCACATCTTGAAAAGTGTAAAGAGCCTCCTCAATAAAAGACACCTACCAATTAAACTTAAAAACCTCACCCCAGAACTTTGTGCATCAAGCACTTAAACTTGCACTAGAAGCTTCTGGGAAGTGAGTTAAAATTCAAATTCTGATTTCCTGGTCCTAGGTAGGGGCTCGGATTCTGCATTTTAACCTGCTTCCTGAGGCATCCATGACATTAGTTCCCAGATCACATGTTGAATAACAAGAACATAGAAATCACAGAGTGATTATCATTGGATAATAGATTCTTATTTGGAAGGGAGCTGTGACAGCAGGTTGGAGGAAGTACAACAGGGGGAGTCAAGGACAAGGAATCCAAGACCTGTCTCTGCCATTCACACTGAGCTCATGGACATGGGGCAGAGCCTGTGATCATTGTGGGCCTCAGCTTCCTCTATGTGCTCTAATGTAATAGAATAGTGAATTCACATTCTATAATATAAGGTATGGTTTTAGCAAGCATGTAACAAAATTCCAGTCTTAATGAGTAAACATGCTATAGTTGGTTTAATTGCTGTAATTGTATTTGTATAAAAATGTTAAATGTTTTCCTCCTGAGAGTATATCCCAAACACTCACCATCTGGTTTTAAAGAAAATGAAAACTAAGTTACTCCATGAGAAAGTAACCTCTTTTCTTTATAAAGTCACAATCTGAATGAAACAGCAAACAAAGAATGTGGCCCCCAAATCATGAATCAAGTGATTAAAATATTCCTTCTCATAAGTAGAAATGGATAGATTACTTTTGTGCCTCAGGCATGGCTTTTAACAAAAAATACTCTTTTTGGATTTGGGATGAAGCAATGCTCCATTTCATTTCAATACTGCCTCTCAATTGACAGGAGGCAAACAAAAGTCAAGTGAAGTCTCTGTGTGTTCAAGTTAGCACCAGAGTTCCCCTAGAAACAAATGGGGTCCAATAGGAACACCCCAAATCCAAATTTAGGCATTTTGTATAAAATATTGCTTTTTAATACTCTGTAAGTAGTAAACTAGCAAAAGTGAATCTTTAAAAAGCAAAGAAAGAGGAAAGCAGAGCGGCAGAAGGAGGGACACAGAGAGGGAGAGACCATTCAACTTGGGAGAGCCTTATAGTGAACACATTCACCCACTTTCTCACAGTTTTGGGGATCAGCTGTGTTTTTGAAGCAGCCAAGCATCAGAGGGTCACCTTTTGCCAGCTGCCGGAGCCCTGTTGTTTTTGATGGCTTTTTCTGGCAGATGTGATGTGATTCCGTTTGCCAATTCGCTCCTTTGAGTCAGCTAACTCGGCGCACACTGCTCTCTTCCCACTAGCAGGGCTGCCTGTGGGCGAGAGCGTTTCCTTCTGCCCAAGGCGACCTCCCTGTGGACCGGCAGGCCCCTGTCATCTCCTGACAGCTCAGTTGCAGTTGCAGCTCTCCCTCTGGTCCTGGTGTCAGATTCAAAAGCCTGACCAGCTTCCATCAGCAAAAGTGCCCTCTTAATTGCTATGGACTAAACGTGCTGCACCTGCTGATTAAAATAGAGAGGAATGAGGCAAAGCAAGACAGGGAAGAGCTGGAATTTACCAGGATAACCCACGTCCTACTGGGTTGATGGCTTTCTGTAGGCCACATGGCACTACCTGACTAAGGGGCTGGTCTGTTCCCCACTGACACCATGAACACAGCAAACAGTTTCATTTACCCCTACTCTTGCTGACAATTTTATTTCCTATAATGCATTCTCTTCTTTAGCAAAGAGATTTGTCTACTTCACCTTTCCTAGAGATACCTCCATTTTCCATTAGGGCACCCCTACATACCCACAGCCTGCAGCCATACCACTGTGACATCAGATCCCTTCAGACCTCAGAAGCTAAGCAGGGTCAGGCCTGGTTAGTACTTAGATGGGAGACTGCCTGAGAACACCAGGTGCTGTAGTCTTGGGAGAAGGACCGGCAACCCACTCCCCAAAAAACAATCAGCCATTGAAAGTCCAATGAACAGCAGAGAAACTCTAACAACAGTGTTTCCCCTGTGGTACACAGGGTCGCTATGAGTCAGACACCTACTCCATGGCACCTAACCACAACAACAAAACACACACACACACACACACACACACACACACACACACACACACACCACAGCATGTTCCCTAATTTCTTTTCATTCACTTATTCCTTGGTTCTTTCCTATTACATTCTGTTAACATAGCTAGGAACTTAATTTTTTTTAGAGTTAGAAAGAGACTTTACTAAATAAAGTCTAACAGTTGAGTAAACTGACATCACAAGAGTTAATGACTTACACAGGGCTACACAGAAGCACTACTTGTGACTCCATTTTCTATTTGGTTTATGCTCATAGTTCACAGCTACATTTGTACCTGACCTAAGACTTAGGCCATGGCATATAATGGTTAAAAATCAAGCCCACTGTGCTGCCCAGGCCCTGCAACTCCAATGTCTTCCTCTATACAGTGGGAAAGTGTAGCAGTCACACCTCATGGAAAAGCTGTGAGAGCATTGAGACATTAGAATTGGTAATGCCCTCTAGGCCTAACACACAATGAGTTCTGATTTACTGGTTATTTTTAAGTATAAATTAGTATTCATAAGAAATAAAACATTAATAGTTCACTTGATTTACTTAATGCTTCTACCAATAAGTTAGAAATGAATGATCTCTAAGACAGGAGGATTTAATGGCTTTTCTTTATTTACTTGGCAGATCAATAGATTACCAAATTTAATTTTTCCAAATATACAAATCAAAACATTTCCCATTTACTCACACATCTATATTATATACTAAAGAACAGTTCATTCCAAAGGACTAGAATGGCATAATTTGAAAAAAAAAAAAAATCCTTCCCACCAAAGAATAATCCTTTTGCTTCTGATGGGAAAAATGTGGTCATGGAGTGAGTAAAATCCCTGGCATTTGCAAGCCCTTTGTCTCCATCTCACATCCTCCCACAAAGAAGCATGTTCCCAGAGGCTCTAGCCATCCTTCCTCCCACCTTCCCATGTGGGCCAGAGAGAGGTCAGGCTCAGGGGCTTTAAATGAACAGGCATTTTTGGGGGTAATAAATAAGGCAGCTGCCAGTCACCCAAGCCTAAGCCAGTATTCATCAAATTTGCACATAAATCCAATTTGCCATAATCAGGATCCAAAAAAATTCATCAAATATGAACTGTAAACAAATCTAACTAAATTAACCTGGGAAAAGGGCAAGCCCTAACCCTTATTGCAAAACTAGCCTGAACTTCTGTGAAGTCAGTAATAGTGGTCTATGAGAAAATAGACTGAAAGCTTAATAGAAGTCCAATGTGAGCTGTAAATACATGAATTGTGTCCAAACTTAGACTAATGGTGGCCTTGCTCCATTTCCTAGAGCTAAGACCAGGCCTAGAGGTGAGGTTTCAACAGGGACAGAGACAGGCGAAAGCAGGTGAAAGGAGCAAATTGGAATGAAAAGGCCCTGGGCTGTATCATAACAGGATATGGATGACTTTGGGGATGTCCATCAGGGAGAAGTGGATCATCAGGAGAGACACAGTCACCATCTTCACATGTCTGAAGAGCTGTCACGTAGAAGAGAAAATAGACCTGCCAGAGGGCATAAGGTCAAATGATTGGAGATGAAGAAAACAGATTTATGCTGCATAAAAAGAAAACTTTTAATTTACACAGTTGTGCCCAACCCAGCCTCTCCAACCCCCTGAGGGGGGGGAAAAAAAAAAAGCAAAGCAAAGCAAGAGAGAGAGAGAGAGAGAGAGAGAGAGAGAGAGAGAGGAGACAAGAAAAGAAAAGTAGAGTGGTTTTCTTGAGCAGTAGTAAGCTCCCTGCACTGGAGTATATTCAAAGAAAAACTGGATAAAAGTCCCTTAATAAGGGATGTCTCCCCTGAGAAATTAGGCCAGAGATTCGAATAAAAAGAAAAAAGATGGAGCTATAGATTCCAGCTAAGAGCTAGAGATACTGAATGTCCTATTATATGACCTTGAACATTACTTGGCTACCTTTTCAGGCTTGCTTTGCCCACACTGATGCTATTGTATGTGATGAAATAAGAGCATCCTTCCAGTGTGAATATGCTCCAGCTTCTATCAGTAAACATATTAAGGGTTTTTTTTCTTTTCTTTCTTTCTTTCTTTTTTTTTTTTTTTGCCTACCTTTGATTATAGTAACTCATATTTATTGAATATTTTCTTTGAAAATGGCATTGTAAATTTTTGAAACAGGTTATATTATTACCCTCATTTTACATATAGGGAAACTTAGTTTCAGAGTTTACATGTAATTTGTCCAAGTCATAATTGTAACCTAAATCTGTCTGATGCTCTTAAACCACATGATGCATGGCCTGACAACAGCTAAAATTCATTATCTTGAAAGTAATCTCATTTTGTCCTAATAGCTTTGTTTTGCTGCCAAGTCCTATGCCTAGAAATTTACACAAATTAACCCAGGATTACCTGAGAGATCAGCCCCTCCAAGATCTGTTTTCTTTTACCGAACAAGCCTCCAGATGATGTCTCCTTTCATGTTCTAGAACTCAATGCCCTTGAAAATAGTACCTTTGCCATCTAGGGTTCCATGTCCTTGACCTCTCAGCTGTATTTCTTGTTCTTTGCCCACCTTCTCAGTTATTTACTCCTTGGGCCCAAAGCATATTCCCTACCTAAAATATCCTCTTTGTGACCATATCAGTTCATCCTTCAGACTAACTCCTTTATTTCTGGACAGCTGCACTCTAATCTTACTGTGATTTCTTGGAGAATTGCTTTCTGTTCTCCAAGGATGTGAATTCCCTGCCCTGTGGTTCCATCCAAGACCTCATGGGGCTTCACCTTAACCTCTTTCCTTCCAGCCATACACCCCACTACAAATGCCTATCTAAACCTCAGTGGGGTGGATCACCCTCATCCCTTCATATCTCTTGCTTCTACATATGGGTTCCTGGTGCAGCTGTGGAAAACCAAGCAGCCTTGCAGATTGATATCATCATAAATGTATATAATCCAATCACAGCTGCTCTCTCCATCAACAGTGCTCAGCAATTCCTAGTCAGTGCCCTCCATCATTTCCCTGAGCCACTTTTCTAAACTGTTACCATTCTCCACAATCTCCTAAATCCCACTGCTCTAGTTTAGGATGTAACTTGATGTTTTATGTCATATTCCTCAAGCTTCCAACAGCACAGGAAATTTCCTCTACTGTCCCTTCTCCCTGCCTTCACATTATATGCAACGTGTCCCATGATTGTTACATATATTCTCTATAGATGTTTGAATATGTATGTGTGTATGTATGTGTGCATGTCTAGCTCCATGTTATACCCATATAAAGTGCTTGACTGTATCTCTGGGTCTTCTCTTTATCAGGAACTTTATTCTATCAATAATGTATTTTTTCTCCATGCTCTTCAAATTCTTTTCTCTCTAGATTGTCATTTAAACATGGCTAGTATCTCTCAGGGAGACAGACCCAGCAACCCACTCCCAAAAATCCATCTGCCATTGAAAACTCTATGAACAGCAGAGAAGCTCTGACAATAGTGTTTTACCTCTTGTACTCAGGGTTGCTATGAGTCAGATACCGACTCAATGGCATGTAACAACAACAACAAAAAATATTCTCAACACCCAATTCCTTAGTATAAACACAACTGTTGTTGTCAGGTGCCATCGAGTCAGGTCCAACTCATAGCAACCCACCGTATGACAGATGAAAGCCTCTCTGACACTGTGCAATGCCAGACACTACATCAGTGCTTGTCTGCTATTCACAGGGTTTTTAATGGTTGATTGTGTTAGGAGTGCTTCTGGAGTGGATTACCATGTCCCTCTCCCATTTTTGTGGTGCTAGGGATCGAACCTGGATACCCAGAGAACACAGAGCAGCACTCTCCCAAATACAACTATAGGTAATTAAATCTTATATACAGAACAGAGCTTGGGAAAGAATATAGTAAAATTTTATTACATTTCAATGGGTCAGTGAATTATGTGTTGACTTAAATTCTACTTGTCAATATGCTCAAATTTTCTGTCCTGAACAACAGATGCTTTTATAGAGAAAGCATCACTTTTGTAAAAATAGGAGTTTTTTCCTAACTCATTCAGCCAATCCCATTGATTGGCTCTCTGACTGCTTCAAAGTTAATACTTTCTTGCCATCTCTGAGTGCCCTCTGCTGGCAAAATTGAGAGCAACATAAAAAGAAACTACAATCTGTTGAAGGTTAAAAAACACCACTTTCAGCAGGATGTGGTGCTGCACACCTGTAATACCAGTACTTGAGAGGCTGAGGCAGGAGTACTGGGAGTTCAAAGCCAGACTTGAGCTACATAGCAAGACCTTGTCTCAAAAATAAATAAATAAATAAATAAATAAATAAATACACTGATTTAGCAATGGCTTTTCAGTTTAGAAAATGCTGTAGTTCCATTGTTGTATATTAGTTAACAGGTTTAAATGCTACTCTCCCTGTTTCAAGCTGATGTAGATAACAGATCTGAGCCATCCAATACAGCATACCATATTCACTAGTCTCATGTCACTTCCGTGCACTTCAAAAATACTTAGTTACAATTGACAAGCCTATAAATGATAAATACACACATATTTTAGGAGTTATAATGGGAAATATAAGATGGAAAGAGAGGAGAGTAGACATGCCATGGAACACATCTAGCCATCTATTTTTTTTTTTCAGTGTTGGGGTTGAACCCAGGGCTTTGCACATGGTAGGCAAGTACTCTACCACTGAGCTGTACCTTCAGCCCCACATTTTTATTTCATTTTCAATTTTGAGGTAGGGTATCATCCTGTTAAGTTTCACAGGCTGTCTCTGGCCTTGAACTCAAACTCCTCCTGCATCAGCCTCCTGAGTCACTGGGATTACAGGCTAATTAATATTTTTTATGTTCATTACATATTGACATATCTTGGATGTTGGGTTAAATATTAATTTTATCTCTTCATTTTCTATCTTTTTATATGTAGTTGCTGGAAATTTTTAAATCACACATATTTGTATTTTTGCTTTATAGTGTGCCATACGCTGTATTCTAAATTGACAGAACTATGCAAAAATGTTAAAGTAAGGGGCTAGAAAATAGATGACTCCTGAAATCTTCATGTATAATGAGGGCATATAAACACTGAGGAAGAAAAAACTGAAGAAGGATTTGATTGAATATTTTAATTGATTTTGGAAAGAGTCATTGATGTGCTATGTACCAGGAATCACCACCTCCCTCCTCTCAGAGAGGAGAGAGAGAAGTGCCCAGGTCTTATTTGGAGACTAGTGAGGGGTATCAGGGGAGCACTGAGGGAGTTTGCCAAGAAGCTGGTGACATGGTCTGTGGAAGCAGAGTAAGAGGCTTAGGATGGAGAGTAACTGCACTGCTAGATTTTGTTGGGATAAAGAATGCATCTTCCTCTTGACAAGGTGAGGACTGTGTTACACCCAGATATGTGGTTTACGAGCTTCTCGAAGAAAGCTACCAAAGGGATGACAAGATAAGAGCAGAGGGAAATTGTTGTTGTTGTTAGGTGCCATCCAGTCAGTATCTGACTCATAGTGACCCTGCATACAACAGAAAAAACACTATTGTCATTGCTTCTCTGCTGTTCATAGGGTTTTCAATGGCGACTGATTTTGGGGAGTGGGTTGCCAGGTCTTTCCCCAAGCCTGCAGCACCTGGTGTTCCCAAGTGGTCTCACATCCAAGTACTAACCAGGCCTGGCCCTTGCTTAGCTTCCGAGATCTGACGGGATCGGAAGCCACAGGACTATGGCTACAGGCAGATGGAAATTAGAGGTGGACAAATGAATGCTGGAGAATGGGAATAGGAAGGAAGGGAGAGGGGAACAGATATGTCATGCAACACTTACAGCCAGCTCCTACCCAGCCCCTACCCTAGCAAAAACTATAAGGAAAAATGAGATATCTTTCACAAATCTCTGAACCTAATGTGTGTAGCACTCACTTGAAATCTGCATTTCTGCTACTATAAGCTATAAGTAAAACAAAGTTAAAAATGCTTCCTATCTCCAGGTGGCTTCCTTTGATCCTTTTATTATTCTCTTGACACTTCCTATCATTTATTAGCTTATTTGTCAGACATTGAGTAAGACTTTACTCACTAATGTAGGTTCGAGGAATGACAGTTGGAAAGGGCTTCAGACATACTCTTTTCTTTCCATCTATAGATTTATTCAACATAGAAATTCATATGGAGTTGCCACTGTGTGTCAGCTACTATGCTAAGCAACATGGATGAGATATACTGCTGACCAAGGCTATGTCTGGTGACAAATCACCATCTCCCAGCATAATTTACTCTGAGAAAAGTCTCATACTTGATTACATTTGTATCTACTCTTAGAATTATAAAAAGAATCTTGTCTTTGCAGAAAGTGGATTCAGAGGGCTTCAGAGTGGTTGGATAACTTGCCACCTCATGAGCAGCCCAGTCCAAACAGCTTTGACTGTAAGAAAATTCATTTGTCTGCTCTACCAAAATCTTCTGGTGAAATTAAATTTTTATCTTTACAAAATGTTCCTCTTCTTCTCTAGTAATATATATTTTTATTAAAGATGGCTTTTTCTGATATTCATCATTGCTTTCTTTTGGTTAGTTTCCATGGGACACCTTTTTTGTTCTTGATTTTGATATTTGTGTACCATGCATTTTACCTATTTCTTATAAAGCAGCATATAGTTGGGCTTTATCTGCCTAACAATCTTGTGTCTTTCAATTGGAGCATTTAGCCCACAAATATTTAAGATAGTTCATGGAAAGTGTGAGTTTGAATCCATCTACTATATCCATCCTGGTTTTCTATTTGTTCCACCTTTTCTATGCTCCTTCCAGATTGACTATGTCTTACTATCCCATTTCCCCATTTACGTGGTAGTGCAGGACAGTTTTCTGGGTGACATTGGACCTATCCAGTTTTCCTTCTTTTCTCACTTGTACTTCCTATGAAAGACCATGGAATGTGCTGGTAATGTAATGTCCTGAGCTAGGGAAGGATCAGCTCTGTTCCTGTTCTTCAGAAACAGAACATTGTCAATAGTTTAGCCCAGTGACTCACTTCTCCTTGGGGTATAAAACCCAGGGTGGGCTGCTGTCTAGTGTCCCTTAGATGCAATGTTGGGGACATGTGCAGATGGGACTTCACCTCCACTGATGGCTTTCCTGAGCTTTAGGGGAATAGCGCAAAATGAATCTGAGGTTTCTAATGTCCCTCTACACTGATTTGTAAACAGTAAATTGGCTTCATGTGACCCGTGCTTGTGAGGGCATTCTGTCTGTTTGGAAGAGGTTGGTAACCAGAGCAGAGTGGACCTGAGGCACAAGTGCTTTTTAATATTCTTTCATAGTGTTTCTGTAGTTATAATGAAAATTATGGCAGCCATTGTTATCAGAGCCTAACAGAATGTTTACCTCTTCCAAGACATGAAAAAACTTTCCCTTGCTACCCAAAATATGTTCTTAAATAGGCAGCATAAAAATTACCTGGAAGCTTTTAGCAGTGAAAAATCTACAGTCCCAACTTGGGCATTCTGATCAGAATCTATGATCTGACATGATCTCCAGATGACTAATTTATGAAAAAGTTTAAGAAATACTACTTTGGAACACTTTAACTCCATTTACCCTTTAATAACTTATATACCATCTTCATGTATTTTACACACATTTTGAAGACACAAAATATCATTGTTTAAAAAATCAATATTCATTTGAATTTACGACCAAATACAAAGTTTTCACCTTATTAAGTTTGACCTTACATCCAAGACAGAATTTTCCTTTTGTCTAAATAACACATACGCATACTTACCTTAGTGTGGTTTTTGCATTGAGTTTTTATTTAAATTTTTATTTCCCTGTCATTTAAAATACTTTATAATGGATATTTTCAAATGAATTACAAGAGAAAATATTATAAAAAACTCACTCGTCCTCCATGATTGATATATGGACAAGTTCTTCTGTTTCTCATTCACTTCACACCCACTGACATTTCTGCTCATCTATAAATATTTTAGTAGGTGTCTCTGAAGTACAATGATTGTTTTGTACTTAGGTTACAAACTAACCCTGATATCATTAGTACACTTAAAAGATTAACATCAAATCCTTAATATCATCAAAAATATTTGTGTTTTCCCAAGCATTTTATTTATTTTGTTTTCAGTTTGCTTGCAATTAAAGCATCACTTCTATCTATCTATCCCTCCCCCTTCCCCTTTGCTTTACAATTACATTTTGTTTTGAAGGATTACTGCCATTTGTTTTGTAAAGTTTTCCATAGTCTAGATTTTGCAGGTTGAAACTTTATGTTGCTATTTATGTTTCTCAGTACTGGGCACTTCCTGTAAATCAATAATAAATCTTGAAACTTTGTATTTTTGTTGCTAGTATTGTAGCTTCCATTTGGAGATACAGAATATCTAATTTTCATTCTTTTGATATATACTTTGGGAAAATTAAAATAATCTCTGATTACTCTTAACTATTCGTTAAAATATATCAATGGAAATTAACTTTCATTATTCATTACACTGAAGTACATATTTTTTATCTTCTTGAAAAAGAAATCAGGGTATATGTTCAATTATTCACCTAATTTAACAGTTTTTAAAATAGTGACTTGGCCCATAGCATCTGCTGTAAGTGATCAATAATTGTTTTGAGAGTAATAAGATCACTATAAATTCATGGAGTTATACACATTTAGTGTTTCTAGCCACTGCATTTGTTTATTGATGTACAAAATGTCCCTAATTTGAAATGATCCTAGGTGATTTTGACAGTTTCATGTGCAAGAGGTAGTGCAAGATTTTCTAGGTTCATCTTATACATTGATACCCAGCCTTAGGATGAGCCATTTTTCTATGAAGGCCTTTTGTCTTTTGGTAAGAAACATTATTTTAAAATCACAATATAGTAGTAAATAAGTTATTCATTGTTTTGGGGCTTTTTCAGTGGATGGGACTGAGTGAAAATATTTTTTAAATACATTTGTATATATGGAGAAGGACTCCTGTTTAGCTCCAGTACTAGAGAGTGGCCCTGAACAGCAGAGAAGTACTGATATAGCACCAGGCATGGCATAGTGTCGGGGAGTGTTTCATCTCTTGTACATAGGGTCGCTATGAGTCAGACTTGACTCGACTGTACCTAACAACAATATATATATAGAGAGAGATAGGGAGACAGGCGATAAATGTATATATAGACACATTCATTTGAAATATCTTCATTCTATATGATTGAACACCAAAAGGATACTTTGACTTTGGAAGTGTGCTGTTTATTTATAAATATTTGTTTTATAACTACTTAGAATAAGTACCTAATTCTAACATAAAATCTACAATATAACCAATATTCCATATCTAGCTTCCACATGTCCTACACACTCTTTTCTCCCTCTCCATAGTTAATTTAAAATTTCTTATTACTTTTTTTTTATCATAAGCAAACATGACCACATAATAGCACCATCCTCCTACTCTCCTTTTCTAGATAAATGGTGACAAACTTTCATGTTTTTGACACTTTGCTTTTTCATTTAAAAATATATCCTCTATTGACTGAACTATTCCTCATTCATTTTGACAGCTAAATAGTATTTTAGTGTATTAATTCTCTACTCTTTCCATGAAAAGTACTGAGATCAATTTTTAAACAATCTATAAAAATTAATCTTTTTTAAAATAGAGACATTAACAAAAGTGACACCAGCAAAAAAGCCAAATAAGCAGCCCCAACTGTTCACAAAAGAACATTAAAAAGTAAGAAGCAACTGTCAGAACTAACATTGCAGTAACTCTGGAAAATCATCAGACACTTGTATCTACCCAATGAGCACAGAATTGAGAAAAGGTTAATTTTAAAATGGTAGAGAAGGTTTTTGGCATTTACTTGTCCTCTCCCTAGCTCAGAAACAGTCTTGAAGATAGTATCCCATATTCCCAGTGTGGGATCCTAGTTTCTGAGGAAGCAGAGGAGACAGTATTTGCAAATTATGGTGTTAAGTCTATGCTAACCTGACTCGGGGTTATTCTGAAAGAGCAACTGTAAGGTATGCTTTGTTTTGCCTAACTTGCAACTCAGTGAGTCCAGAAAAGTGGTGCTTGAAAATACTGCAATGAACACAAATACACAGACATCTGAGGTAAAAGGTTACAACTGAAACATACAACAGACAGCCAAAAGCCTAAGAATGATAGCTGAGGAGAGAGGTTGTTCAGGAATTTAGAGCAATAAATCAAAAACACCCTAATGTATCAGGAAATTTAGAAAGCCATGCATACATGCAGGGCAAGAAGCAAACTCAGAAAAAGAACTCTGACAACCTTAAACTTTCACTTTAGGTGGATCCCTGGTCTCAGTAAAAGTCTAGCTAAATAAAGAAAATTAGGAGGGTACCACAAATGAGCCAAACAATCTGCAAGACTAACAGAGATTCATCCTCCACCATATCAGCATCTGGTATTCAAGGGAATCTCTGTCAAACACAAGATGAACAAAAGTTAAGGAAGAGAAATTCCCACGACCACACATAACAAGGGATAAAACACCTGCAAAAAAATACTTCATAAAAGAAATTGTACAAATAGACCACCCCACTGTTCAATAATGAGAGCAAGGGGGGAGGGAGGAAAGAAGAAAGGAAGGAAGGAAAGAAGGGAGGAGAAAAGGCAAAAGCAAAATCTGAAGGCAAAGTCTAGGGAAGGGTGAAAATGGTTTCTAGGGTTACCATATTACAATATTCAAATGTTCAGTTTTCAACCACAAAATATAACAACACATACAAAGAAACAAGAATCTATGGACTGTTAAAAAGGAACAAAATGAATGGATATCATCCCTGAAGAATTCCAGATATTGGACTTAACTAGACAAAGATTACTTAATTTTTGGTGGTAAGTTGGGATTGAACCCAGGGCCACACACATACTTGTCAAGTATTCTACCACTGGGCTGCACCCCTTGCCCATTTTTTATTTTTAATTTATTTATTGTTTTCTGGGTTAGCATCTCTGTAAGCTACTCAGGCTGCCTCTGGCCTCAAAAACTTGTGATCCACCTGCTTTGCCATCTGAGTCACTGGGATTACTGGAGTATGCATCGACACCCATCTTAGACAAAGACTCTAAAACAACAGTGTTAAATATGATGAATGACATGAATCTACACACCTAAGAAGCTCAATAAAGTCAAATAACTCAATAAACTCAAAGAGATCCACACAAGGCACATAATAATCAAACTTTTCAAAACAAAACACAAAGAAATAATTTTGAAGGTACAAGACAGAAGCTATTTATTTACAAGGGATCCTTAGTAAGATTAACAGCCAATATCTCATAAGAAAGCATGGAAACGAGAAACACGTGAGACGACATCTTTAAAGTGCTGAAAAATACTTGACCAACATTTTTATTTCAAGCAGTAATTAGAGAGAAATTAAAACATTCAAGAATAAATAAAAGTTATCTACCTGAAAAGAAATACTAACATGACACTTTTAGGTTGAAATGAAAGGGCACTAGGCAGTAACTCAAAGCTACATGGAAAAAATACAGCACTCTGGTAAATATGACTAAGTGAATAAATGTAAAATCAAACATTATTATTTGGGCATAGTGGCACATGCCTGTGATCCCAGTGATTCAGAAGGCAGGAGGACCACAAGTTTGAGCTGACAGGCAGCCTGTGTAACTTAGCAAGACCTTGTGTCTAGATAAAAATAATTTAAAAAGTGGGTCTGAAGGTTTGGTTTGGTGGTACAGTGATTAAAAAGTGTGTGCAAGGTCCTGAGTTCACCACCTTGTACTGCAAAAAAATAAAAAATAAACCCAGCATGATTGTACTCTTCATTTGTAATGTTGTTATATACTTTTTTCCCTTAAGAAACAATATAAATATATTTATAGGTTCTGGCCACACACTGCATAGCTAATTCAGACACACGTATGCCACTCACGTACTTAGCAATATGTTCTTTTTTTCACTCAATTATTATTCTTACTGTTTTCTTCTTTCCTTCACTTTTAGCACTAGAAAAACCTCTTGGGTGTCATGATGACCATATGGTATATGTATGAATATATACATTTAAAAACACTATAAATTGTGAGTACAGCACCAGGGAAGGTCTCTATTGTTTGAAATCATTACACAAACTGATGCCTTTCCCTTTGTTTGATGTAGAAGCATCATGGGTAAGTGTAGCACTGCATACAGGTTTTAGCGTGGTAGTCAAATGCCAAGCAAATAGTCAAGCACTGAAACCAAATTCTCACAAAAATACTGGGTAAAGACTGAAATTTTCAAGCACAGAGTACATCAAGTCCTGAGATACCACTGTATATGCTGTGTACAAGAGATATACTTTAGATCTAAAGGCAAAAATTGTTTAAAGTGAAAGGAAGAAAGCAGATAATTAATGCAATGCTAACAAAATGAGAGCTAGTGTAGCAATACTAATATTAGGCAAAATAGGATTTATGTTAAAAACAATTATAAAAAAGAAGACATCATATATAGACAAAAGGGTCAATTCAAGAAAATAAAACAAATATAAACATCTGTGCACCAAACAGTAAATCCTCAAAATATATAAAAAATATGGCAATTGAAAGGAAAATAGTTCTACTACAGTATTTGAAAACTTCAGTAAACTACTCTTATTATTGGATGGAACACCCACATCAACCAATAAATAGATCAATAAGAAAATAGAGAACTTGTAAAACACTATAAAGTCACTAGACCTAACAAAGAACACTTCCCCCATCAACAGCAGAATACATACTCTCCTAAAATACACACAGAACACAGTTTAAGATAGACTATATTAGACTGCAAAAGAACCCTTGAATACACTTAATAAGATAAAAATCACATGAAGTATCTTCTCTGGTCACAATGAAGCCAAAAATCAAGAGAAAACAAACCAAAAACATATAGCATGAAGCAAAGGAAATATTCATAGGGAAATTTGTAGCTTTACACATTCTACAGTAAAAAGAAAGATATAAACTTACAACTGGAAGAACTGGAAGAATGAAAGAATTAAATGACAATTGCAGAAGGCATGAAATAATAAAGAATACACTAGAGAAAAAATGAATATAAAAACAATTAAGGGTATTAACAAAACTAAATGTGAGTACTGTGAAAAGAACAACAAAATTGATAAACCTTTAGATTAGAAAACAAAAAGGACAGAAGTAATAAAATTAGCAATAAGAGTAGGGACATTACTACCAACCTTATAGAAAAAAAAAACTATTTGAAAATATTATAAGGTACTTTCTACCCAACAGATAACCTAAATGGAAATTTAAATTCTTTGAAACATATAAATTAACCAAATTCAATAAAAATATATAATCTTAAAGATCTGTAATGAGAGACTGAATTAGCATATGGACTTTTAACAAAGAAAACCTCAAAGACCAGATGGTTTTACTGGTGAATTCTACCAAAAATTTAAAAAGTGAATAACTACTCCTTCTTTCCCCAATCCTTCTCAAACTCTTCCTTACTTGACCATAGGCAAACGTTGCCCTGATAACAAAGCCAGATAAAGTTACCACAAAAAATAAAATTACAGATCACTACCTTTATGAAGACAGATGTAAAATACTCAATAAAATATTGGTTAGTTGAATCCAACAGCATGTTAAAGGGATTATACATCTTGATTGAGTGAAACTTACTCCAGGAATGCAAGGATGGTTCAATTTAGGAAAACCATTCAATGTAATACATCACATAAATAAAATGAAGGTGGGGGAGCAAAACATGATATACCAATTTATGCATTAAGATGCAAAAAAATTCAACATCCTCCAATAAGATCAAAAGTAAAGGGAAAAAGCAGTTAACATCACACTCATACCCAGTGGTGGAAGACTGAAAGCTTTCCTCCTTATATTGGAACATGTTTAGGATTCTTATTTTCATTGATATTACTCAACAATATACTGGAAGTTCTAGTCCAAGTATGTAGACATGGAAAAGGAATAAAACGCATCCAAATTTGAAAGAAATTTTCAAAAAATGATCCTATATATTGAAAATTCCAAAGAATCTATAAAATAGCTGCTAGAGTTAGTAAATGAAATCAGGAAAACTGTAGGTTATAAGACTGATACAAAAATCACTTGTTTCTGTTCATCAACAATGAACAATCTATAAAACAAATGAAGAAAAATATTCCATTTACAATAGATTTTAAAATACCTAGAATAAAATACTAAGTAACAAACAATCACAGATTTGGAAGGTTTTACACTAAAAATTATTGAAAAATAATAAAAATAATAATTTTATTATAATATTAATAATAATAATGTAAAGGCATTTCATGTATGTAGATTAGAAAATGTAATATGTTTCAGAAGACAATACTACCCAAAAGACAGGGATTCAACCTAATCCCTACCTATCAAAATTCCAACAGTTCTTTCACAGAAATAGAACAGCTGATTTTCTAATTCTTTTGGAATTGAAAAGGAGCCCTGTCGTGGTTTGATCTAAAATTTTCTCCAAAGGCCATGTGTTTGAACATCTGGTCCTCAGCTGGTGGCACTATTTGTGGAAGCTATAGAACTTTATGAGACAGATTCTAGCTTTGCAGAAATAGATCATAGGAGACAAGCCTTCAGAGTTTACTGGACACCCCTACTGTCCATTTCTTGATCACCAAAATATAAGGTTCTCTATGAGAGGTTGGCTGGGATTTAGCTCAGTTGGTAGAATGCTGCGCTGCAGTCTCTGAGGTCCAGAGTTCGATTCCCAGCACTGCAAAAATGGGAGAAGGGCCTGGCAATCCACTCCCAAGGCAATCCTGAAACAGTCAGCCATTGAAAACCCTATGAGGGTCACTATGAGTCAGATACTGACTCGATGGCACCTAACAACAACAACATATAATCCTGTAGTCAGTTTTGAGTGATCTTTAGTAAAATTTTGTTACCTTGTTATATTAATTATATTGTCCAATAGATTCCACATTCAGTTGGATCCCCTTTTTTGGGAATAGGCACAAATATGGATCTCTTCCAGTCAGTTGGCCAAGTAGCTGTTTTCCACATCTGTTGGCATAAACATATTAACACCTCCAGGGCTGCATCTGTTTGTTGAAACATCTTTATTGGTATTCCATCAATTCCTGGAGCCTTGTGTTTCACCAGTTCTTTCAAGGCAGCTTCCACTTCATCCGTCAATACCAATGGTTCCTCTTCATGTGCAACCTCTTGGAATGGTTGGTCATCTACCAATTATTTTTTGTATAAAGATTCCATATATTCCTTCCATCTTTTTTTGATGTTTCCTGCATCATTTAACATTTTCCCTGTAGAAACTTTCACTACTTCCACTGGGGCCTTGAATTTTTTTCTTCAATTCCTTAAGCTTGAGAAACACAGAGCGTCTTCTTCCCTTTTGGTTTTCTGCCTCCAGCTCTTTGCACATGTCAGTGTAATATTTGTTTTTGTCTTCTCCAGCTGCCTTCTGAAATCTTCTGTTTAGATCCTTAACTTCATCATGTCTTCCTTTTATTTTGGCTGCTCATCATTCAAGGGCAAGTTCCAGCGTCTCTTTTGACATGTAATTTGCTCTTTTCTTTTTTTCTTGTCTTTTTAAGAACTTTTTGCTTCCTTCTTGAATGATATCTTTTATATCATGCCAGAACTCGTCTGGTCTCTTGTCATTTGTGTTTAATGCATTAAACATATTCTTGAGGTAGTCTCTGAGCCCAGGTCGGATATACTCAAGGTCATACCTTGGCTCTCGTATAGTTGTTCTAATTTTCTTCAGCTTCAGTTTGAACTTGCATATGAGAAGTTGATGGTCTGATCCACAGTCAGCACCTGGTCTTGTTTTGACATTTGATAAAGAGCTTTTCCATCATCTTTTTCCACATAAGTAGTTAATTTGATTCCTGTATATTCCATCTAGGCCTGCAGCCGTAGCCCTGTGGAATCCGATCCTGTCAGATCTCGGAAGCTAAGCAGGGTCAGGCCTGGTTAATACCTGGATGGGAGACCGCCTGGGAACACCAGAAGCTGTAGGCTTGGGAGAAGGACCTGGCAACCCCCTCCCAAAAATCAATCTGCCATTGAAAACCCTATGAACAGCAGAGAAGCACTGACAATAGTGTTTCCCCTGTTGTACAGAGGGTCGCTATGAATTGGATACCGACTTGATGGCACCTAACAACAACAACAACAACACTATTCCATCTGGTGAAGTCCATGTGTACAGTCTCCATTTATGTTGTTGAAAAAATGTATTTGCAATGAAAAGGTCATTGGTCTGACAGAATTCTATCATGTGATCTCCAGCTTTATTTCTGTCACCAAGACTATATTTTCCAACTACTGAGCTTTCTTCTTTGTTTTCAACCTTTGCACTCCAGTCACCAGTGATAATCAGTATGTCTTGATTGCATGTTTCATTTATTTCAGATTGCAGAAGCTGATAGAAGTCTTCCCTTTCTTCATTTGTGGCCTTAGTGGTGGGTGCATAAATTTGAATAATAGTCATATTAACTGGCCTTCCTTGTAGGTATATGGGTATTATTCTATCATTGACAACATTGTATTTCAGGACAGATTCTGAGATGTTTTTTTGGATGATGAATGCAACCCCATTTCTCTTTAGTTTATCATTCCCAGCATAGTAGACCATATGATTATCTGACTCAAAATGGCCTATGCCAGTCCATTTTAGCTCACTGATGCCTAGAATATCAATGTTTATGTGCTCCATTTCTCTTTTAATGATTTCTAATTTTCCTAGATTCATACTCCATACATTCCATTGTCCAACTATTAATGGATGTTGACAGTTGCTTCTCCTCATTTTGAGTCATGCCACATCAGCAAATGGAGGTCCCTGGAGGTTTACTCCATTTCCGTCATCACGGTAGACTCTACTTTTAGGAGGTACCTTTTCCCCAGTAGTATTTTGAGTGCCTTCCAACCTGGGGTGCTCATTTTCTGGCACTACATCTGACAGTGTTTCTTTGCTATCCATAGGGTTTTCAATGGCTAGTTGTTGCGGGAATGGCTCGCCAGTCCCTCCTCCCTAGTCTGTCTTAGTTTGGAAGCTCAGCTAAAACCTGTCTACTACGCGTATCCCTGCTGGTATCTGAGATACTAGTGGCATTGCTTTCAGTCTCATCACAACACACAAGCCCCCAAAGTGCGGTAAAATTTCATATATATATATATATATATATATATATATATATATGGCTTGGGGTGTAGCGCAATGGTAGAGCACATACCAAGCGTGTGCAAGTACTGGGTTCAATTCTCCAGTACTGCAAGAAATGAGTGAATAAACAATTGTATAGGAAAGCAGAAATGAAATAGAGAAACAATATATCATGCAAATATTAATAAAAACAAAGCACATGTAGCTACATTAACATCAGGAAAGATATATTTTCAAGAAAATTACCACAGCATTGGACATCGTATAATGATAAAATGGCAATCCCACCAAGAAATATAGCAACTCTAAATGTG
The DNA here is from genome assembly GCA_007922755.1 of Pedetes capensis. NCBI lineage: Eukaryota > Metazoa > Chordata > Mammalia > Rodentia > Pedetidae > Pedetes > Pedetes capensis. The sequence goes on along the minus strand of VMDO01005750.1, from coordinate 65,306 downwards.
TATCAAAAAATAGAGCTGAAAATATATGAAATAAAAACTGATAGAACCTAAAATGGGAAACAAATTCACAGTTAGAGTTGGAAACTTCAACATCACTCACTGTCTTGCTGACTGTTAGAACAGGTAGACAGATAATCAGTCATAATATAGAACTCAACACCACCATTAACCAAGGATCCAATCAACATATATGGAACATGGCACCCCTCAGCAACACAACACACATTCTTTTCAGTGCTGGTAGAACCTATACTAAGATAGACAATATCCCAAGCAGCAAACAACCAACCCTCAACAAATTAAATAGAATTAAAACCATGTGGTTAGAGTGAATTACACAACAGACTCAAATTAGAAATCACTGTCCCGAAGGGTATCAGGAAACTCTACAGACATGAAAACTGAACAAAATACCTTTAAAAAAATCCATGTGTCTAAGCGCAACTCTCTTTTCAAGGAAAATTTTTAAAATGAACTGAATGAAAATTAAAATATAACATGTCAAAATTTGCAAAACACATCTAAGGCAGTGGGAAGAGGGAAATTTGTATTGCTAAATATTTCTAATAGAAAATTAGAAAAAAATCTTAAGCCAAAAATCTAAGCTCCCATCTCAAATATTTAGAAAAGTACAAAATAAAGCCAAAAGAAAAATGAGAACAAACAGAAACGAATGAAGTTAAAAATCAAAGAAAACTCACTAAAACAAAAGGTCAAGAAAATCGAGAACCTCTAACTTGACTAATGGGAGAGGGAAGGAGAAAAAGTACCAGTATCAAGAACAAAATCAGATATCAATGCAGATCCTGCTAATATCAAACAGATAAAAGAAAAAAACCCACACAATTTAGTGTTATATTTAATGGCAAAAATTAATGCTTGCCCCTTAAAATTGGGAACAAGGATATCCACTCACCCCTTTAATTCAACCAGTGCTAGAAGTTCTAGCCAGTACAATAAGAACAGGTAATAAAAGACAGATAGAAAAAGCAGGAAGACTCTCTGTATTTGAAGATGACACAATTGCCTAAGTAGAAAATCTCAGTAACTCCGCAGAAAACTGTTGTTGTTGTTTGGTGCTGTCGAATCATGTCTGACTCATAGCGACCCTTATAAGAGTTTTCAATGACAGATTGTTTTGTGATTGCTTCAGGAGTGGATTGCCATGTGCTTCTCCCATTTTTGCAGTGCTGGGGCATTCTACCAACTGAGATAAAGCCCAGCCTCATACAGAAAACTGGGATAAAGTGTTACAGAAAAGACAGCAATGTAAGAGCTCAGAGAAGTTGTATAGAAAATAAACATAAAATTCACTTTATTTCTACATAGCAGGGATGAACTTGTGGTTGCAAATAAAAAAACAATGTTTATAATCAAGTAAAAATGAAATGAAGTGTATCTTATAAAACAAGTACAGGAAGTATATGCTGAAGACTATAAAATGCTGACAAAAGAAATCAGCAGGGCTCTAAATAAATGGTGACATATACCATTGCCATCGATTGGAAGATGCAACATAGGAAAGACGTCAATTCCCAACAAATTGATGTAGAAGTTTAATATCTCAGAAAGATGTATTATAGACATATACAAAATAATTTCAAACTGACATGCTATGGCAAAGCAACTAGAATAACTAGCTAAGACAATTTTGAAAAAGAATAATAGGCAATAAATTAGTCAATTTCAAGACTTACTACAGGCTGAGTATCTCTTAGCTGAAATGCTTAGTATATGAAGTACTTAAGATTTTGGACTATCTGCATATACAAAACAAGCTATCTTAGAGGTGGGACACAAATCTAAACACGAAACATGAAATTCATTTGTGTTTCCTATATACTTTATAATACCTGAAGGTAATTTCATAAATAAATATTTTTAAAAGTTTTGCATAGAATAGTTTCATGCTGTAGAACTTTCCATTTGTAGCATCCTATTGTTGTTGTTAGGTCCCGTCAAGTTGAGCCCCACTTACAGCAATCCTATGTACAACAGAATGAAACACTACTCAACACTGTGCCATGCCTGGCACTTTTTCGGTGCTTCTCTGCTGTTCATGGGGTTTTCAATGACAGATTGTTTCAGGATTGTTTTGGGAGTGGGCTGCCAATTCCTTCTCCCATTTTTGCAGTGCTGGGGATTGAACCCAGGGCCTCAGACAGCACAGAGCAGCACTCTACCAACTGAACTAAAACCCAGCCCTATACTAGCACTCAAAAAGTTTTATATTTTGGAGCATTTCATATTAGGGATTTTTGATTTAGAAACGCTCAGCATGTACATACCTGCCTACAGCCATACTACCCTGGATCCTGTCTGATTTTAGGAGTTAAGCAGGGTTGGACTTGGTTAGTCCTTGGATGGGAGACTGCCTGGAATACCCAGTGCTGTAGGCTTGGGAGAAGGACCTGACATCCTGCTCCTGAAATAATCAGCCATTGAAAACTCTGAATAGCAGAGAAGCACTGATAATAGTGCTGAGCACAGCACAGTGTCAGATAGTGTTTTGTTCTGTTGTACATAGGGTCACTATGAATCAGATCTGACTCAATGGCACCTAACAACAACATAGTATTCAATAGTGTGGTAGTGGAAGGAGGATAGAATCAGATTAATAGAGCTGAATACGGAACTCAGAAAAGATCCACACAAAATATGCCCACTGGATATCAATAAGGGTGCAACAGTAATTCAATAGAAAAAGAGAACTTGTTCAAAAACTGGTGTAAGAGTACTTGAATATTTGGGTAGAAAAATAAACCTTGACCCAGTCCTCATACCTCACATAAAAATTAACTAAATATATTAAGGATGTAAATGTAAAACTACAAAACTTTAATATAAATATGTAAAAGCCAGGTGTGGTGGCTCATGCCTGTAATCCCAGCCACTAGATATGAGGCAGGAGGACCTCAAGTTCACGGCCAGTGTCAGCCTGTAAAATTTAGCAAGACCCTATCTCAAGATAAAAAATAAAATATGGGCTGCTAGAGAGTACATGAGGTCCTGGGTTCAACCTTTAAGTATCACACACACACAAAAATAATTCTTCAGGTTTTGGGGTTTTTTAAGAGCGCTTAGATTTGATACCACAACAATAATCCATACAACAAAAAGTGTTATACACAAATTAGTACTGTTCTCTCCAGGCTAGAAAACTCCATTGCCATTTATGTATACATCCTTAAAGCCAATGACCAGTTTACCTGCACACAAACACACACACTCACTCACTCACTCACTCACTCACATGTCCTCATTCTGCCCAGGGGCCCCCAAAACCTAGTCAGAGGTTTGAGAGTATGAGGTGGGCAAGTCAGTAGGAATGGTGTCAGTGAGGTCAGGGACTGAGAGCACTGCTCCTGAAGGCAAAAACCAGGTGAGTAATAAAACTATATAATTAAGAGTGACAGGTACAATTAAAGGCATGCCATGATTTAACAGGACTGAAGCTGTGCATAAGTAGACTGTGGAATTGCAAGAAAAAGTGGGTATGTTTTGAGAATATGGCAAGAAAAGCACATTAGTAGATTAAAAGAACAAAGACTATTTGATAAAGTTGGCTTGGATTTTTTTTTTTTCCTTTGATAAAGCAGGCTTAGATTTTTTTTTTTCTTTGATAAAGCAGGCTTGGATTAGAAGCTTAGGGATAAAATATAAGTTTTCATTGGAGGTACAAGTTGATGACAATCTTCTGGGTGTGCAGCTGGAAGGAAAATAGTGCAGTCAGGAATAAAATATCATGACTGAGGGCCTTCAGACAAATGCCCAGGAGGTCTGTCTTTCCAGGCTCCCATTAAGGCATGATGCCACCTGCTTCCTGGCAACATCTTCAAGGAAACAAGCAGCTCTCCACAGCAGTAATCCTACAATGCTACTTCTGAAGGAGTACTCACTGTACAGGTGAGGGAACTAAAGTACTGAGGACAAATGATGGCTCAAGGTCCTGAGGCATATTCACAGTAAAACATAGACTAAAAACAATGTCTTTTTACACTAGTCCATTTTCTCAGGAGGCTCACTTTGTTGTCTTTAATCTATGTTTGGGCTGGGATTTATCTCAGTTGGTAGAGCACCCTTCTGCAGTCTCTGAGGTCCCTGGTTCGATTCCCAGCACCGCAAAAATGGGAGGACATGGCAATCCACTCCTGAAACAATCAGCCATTGAAAACCCTACGAGGGTCACTAGGAGTTGGACACCTCTCGACCGCACCTAACAACAAGTCTATGTTCGTTCCTTATGATACCCAAATACAATAGAGGGTGTGTTATTGTGTGCCACTGTGGCCAAATACCTGACAGACCTTAAGAAGGAGGGGTAGGTTTATTGGGGCTCACAGTTTAGAGGATCACAGTCCACAATGGTGGGAGGCACAGTGAAACACCTGGCTTACGGTAGATGACCTCACATTATGGTGGATCAGCAGCAGACTAAGCAACTAGAACAGGGATCTCAGTAAAACTTCTAAAGGCCTGCACCCTGTGACCCACTCCACAAAGATAGGATCTACCTCCCAAAGTTCCATACCTCCAGCTGGGGACCAAACACTGAAACATATGGCCTTTGGGGGACATTTCAGATTGAAACCGTAACAGGAAAGTGGTCTTTCTGTCCCTTGAAATAGAAGTGAAATCAACTTGAAATCTGAACCCAGGATTTTCAGTAGTCCAAAGCCTTAAAGATTTCTCCAAATTTCTAAGGTGTGGGAGGTGGATGTTCCCCTGGATGCTTTAATTTAAAGGAAGGATTTCTGGTGCACTGCTTTTAAAGGAAGGGCTTTTACCTGTGGTACCTGTTAACATCATATGGCCAGAATGACATACTCAGTCATATTCCACAAACCACCCTATCACACTAAGCACATCCTATCACAGATTAGGGGCTGGGATTTAGCTCAGTTGGTAGAGTGCTGCTCTGTAGTCTCTGAGGTCCTGAGTTTGATTCCCAGCACTGCAAAATGGGAGAAGGACGTGGCAACCCACTCCCAAGGCAATCCCGAAACAGCCATTAAAAACCCTATGAGGGTTGCTATCAGTCGGATACTGACTTGACGGCACCTAACAACAACAACATCACAGATTAGAAGAAGCTATCTTACTTATAATTTGTTTGTAGGTGAATCAACTTTTTTTAACTGGCAACTTCATCTCCTAATTTTTTGAGTTCAAAGATTGAAGTCAACAAACCATCTTTGTTCAACACATAAAGTACTATCACCTGTACATCACTGGTGCTCCTTAGGATCTGGCAGTGACTACATAAATCACTCAGATTCTCTGTTGTGTTTGCCAGCAAAGAAAGTGAAGTCCAGCAGATCTGCTCTGGGAAACTACTCTATCTGGTTGCAAGTGAAAACAGTATCTTAATTTTAAGAGACCTGCTATATTTCTACAGAATCATCATGTCTGTTTTATCTAAGTACACTAAAGAAACAACCTTATAAAGGCAACATATTAAATATTCATATCTATTTTCTCAAATTCCACTTACATGTCTACAAGGCATTGGGTATGGTGCTGAATGGGTTATACTTATGAAAGCTTTAGTCATTACAATTATTATATGAACCTCCACTTACATATTTCTTCTCTCAAATATGCCAGCCACACTACCAACACCACCTTCAAACCAAGGTTGCTTTTCTGATTTCTGCTTAGGAGTATTTGAGAACTTCTCTGCAATGTGCATCCCATGTCATACATGTTTACAGAAAGTTGATGGAGGTAGAGTAAAAGAAAATTTTACTATTAAACAATGATATAGTAATTTAGTAAAGAAAAAGAAAACAATCCTATAACTTCATAAATCTTTGAGTGTAATGAAGAAAACATGAGACAGATCATGGATTTAACAAATGCATGACTTTATTAAGAGAGGACAAGATACGTGTTTATCTCAGTCAAACCATCCAGGAAAACAAAGTACACAGACTGACTTATACAATAGTTTGGCTTAAAAATGATTCAAAACATCAATTTTTAAACCTGACGTTTAAGGAAACAAATGTAACATAAGGTTTAAAATACAAACCAGGAAAACACAAGCTTGCATAGATGAATGAATGTAGATGTATAAGTGGCAGTTAAGGAAGGCATGAGCACTGAAGAATGCCTCAATAGTGATGACCCCCTCAGCCTCCCAACACACAGGAAAGTAACCAGCACCATGTTTCTCATCTTCCTCAATTGAAGCTATGAGCTATGAGCAGGAATGACTCATGCTGCATGAAGGCAAACTGAAATAGACTGCATCCATCAGCCTAATTCAGATGGGAGTATACATATCCACCAGTGCCCACCACCAGTCACCGTTAAGGCATCCATAAAATGTCCCTCACAGTTTCACTTAATCTCTAGATAGGCATGTGGTTTGAGGTGGACTCTGTTTTCTGTCCTCAGACAAACAACTATATTCCATCAAGCTTCTGTTTGGCTCTATGAAATAGCTATTTCTAAAGCTGCTTTTCCCCTGGGGGCTTGGCTATAAATTGATGAGCACTTGGGATCACATCTCATTTATTTTACAAACATGTCCACTTTCTAAATATCAAAAGGGCTCTTAACAAATAATTGGAAATACCTGGGCATTGTGTAGTCTCTCTCTCCAGAAATTACTTTTCTGAACTATAAGACAAATGACAGCATCACATCAAACTTCCTGAGCAACTTGATTTAGATGAGCAAACTATTAATTCAGCACCTTTTCAAAATATATGTTCTGGTGGGATAGATTCTTCTTAGGAGAAAACCCATATTACAGAGAAGTCATTCTGGAACATTTTTATACGCTCTTTCTCCATGATACCTTCTCATCAGTTACAGTATTTCATGAAATGATTATCAGGTTGCCTGTAAGAGGCAAGTGAAAAATACAGCTATTTCTGAGAAAAGACATGTGGCTTTAAGTTTATGACAAGGGCTAAAGAAATAACTTATGGGGATTTCAGAAACTAATTCAATCAGAAGTACAAAAATTCTGACATCAAAAACTCGCTGAGATTAACAGCTAGAAACTATTTTAGCAATTATGGTCTGAAACTCAGTGTAACAAAAATGAGTCCCAAGTATATAATCTTTCATAGTATATTCACTCAACTGTCTTCTCAGTGCTCTCAATCCTTGCTCTTCTGTGCAGAAAATGTTACTCAATCCCTGTCTTTCTTTATATGGGAACCTCAGCAATGAAAAATGGGGCACTAAGTTATACAATTAATTCTGCTGATTTGAAATGTTGAAGTCAGCACAGTACTGGCTCCCAGCACTATGAAGAGTTACTCAAAAAGAGAAAGGGGAAACACATTTTTGAGCTTGCTGAGAATACACAAGAGCATATTAAAAATCTATTAGGAACATGTTAATAGGCAGTGTCTGTGTGTGTGTGTGTGTGTGTGTGTGTGTGTGTGTGTGTGTGTGTGTGTGTGTGAAAGAGAATGGCTTTTAGGGCCAGATATTTCCACAAACCAATATGATTACTAATCAGAGGTGTCAAACCATTTGGCTTCCCTGGGCTACATGGAATAAAGAGGAATTGTCTTAGGTTGCACATAATTTATACAATATAGTTAGGACATATATATATAATTAGGGGGGTCTCAAAGAAAATAAATACTGAATAACATATGTTAAAAGATGTTGTGGGGCCATTTTTAAAACTGTCCTGCACCACATGCAGCCCATGAGCTGTGTGCTGGACCTGCCTGACTTACGTGATTGTATTAGTTTGTGGCATCAAATAGAACCTTTAAAAACCACTCTCTCATCTTTCCCACCCTAACAAAACTTTTTCTGGCTAATTTTCTCTTAAAAGTAATAAAATACAACACTCTTCCTGTCAGGAAATCTCTCACTTCAAGAGAGATTTTGTTTGGCTTTCTTTTTTCTTTTTCTTTTATTTATTTATTTTTTGTTGTTGTTAATGGTAAACAAGCATTTCAATACATAAAGGTTTTGGTGAAGTTCTGACAAATACTATGAATGCCTTCACTGTATAATAGAACCTTTAGAAATATTTTCTACATAGTCACCATAAAAGAGGAGGATGGTGAATTCTCAATTATTTAGAAAGTGATCACTGGTATGAATGATCTGGCCAGGAAATCCCCCCTCTCTCCTTCTACCAGTCTTTCTGGTCTTGCCTCTGCTCTTCAGGGAACTGAGGTGATGTATCTATCAGTGTCACAGGTCAGCCACAGCACAGTGGGAGAGGAGGTCCAAAGCTCGATGACAAAGATCATCTTTGATGGATCACCTTGAGGATCAGCTTGAGGATCATCTGTGAATTTTATACCTCAATGGAGAGTTGCCTGTTGTTCACAAATAGGAGGACACTAACCTCAGTCAGAGTTAAACTAATTTAAGGCAAAACTGCTCCTCACAGACATTGCTGGTAGAAAGTGCTAGGCTCATCAGAAAAATGACTCTGTACTGACATTTTCCCAGTTTACTTTTACTTCCTTGAATTCTCCAGAATTAAATCTGAGCACTTCTGATAATAGTCGTTACATGCCAGGAGCAATGGCAGCCACTGGTTCTTCCATTTATAGTCTTACATCACACCATGGATATAAAAGGTTTTCCACCAAGAGTCTGAATGATACTGGGCCCCAGGCAGCATTAATAGGACAGTCTATAGTTTGCTTCTCTCTGCCCATATTATCTTGGGTTAAGAATAAATATTCTATCCAAAGTAAAATAAGAAGATATGGCTTTAAAACTCACAGGCACCAACAGATAGGAAGAGAAAATGGGACCATTTCTAGAGTTATATCTCTGACTATGAATAGTACATAGTGAACACAGTATATACTTCAAAATCTTTTCTTTTCACTGAAAGATCAGTTTTAAAAAAAAGATTGTTTTAAAAAGCCTATGTTATCAGAATATGGCACAGTGAAACCTACTTGAACCACGTCCCCTTTCAATGTTTCCCCAAAAGGGAAAACCCTCCTTCTTCAGGCTCTATTCTGTTCTCAGTCCTTTTGGTTGTTTAGACAGGAGTCTCATTCCTTCACTAGGCTCAAGATCTCGGCTTATCACAAGACTTATCGTTCAAGGAAATTATCACTGAATAACAAATCTTGGTACTTCCCAAAGTGATTTTTATACAAAGGCAACACTCATTAAAAATCAAGGCCCTAAAATATTAACCACTTATGTGGTAAACTGAATGCACCATATTATAGTAGTTATTTCCAATTTGGCACAAGATAAATTTAGAGAAAATATGACAGTATTAAAGAAAAATAATTATCAGCTAAAAGCCGATTATTTTTATACTGACATGTTCTGGCTGTGAGAAAGGGATAGAAAACTACTCTCAGCAATAAATTATCATCCAGTTTAGCTTCCAGCCATAGCAAAGACAAGGGAAATGGGTTAGGTTCCAAGTTTTCTTAGAGTGAGTTCAGTGGTACATAAGGCCCAAAGTCACATATTTTAGAATATGGTGACTTGGATCAAGTAGCCAATGTCATTCTGAACAGGTTTCCTCTTGGGAGCATCTGTCCATACCTTTCTTTTCTAATTCAGTAATTTCTCTATGATCAAAAACCATATAGATCAAAAACCATATAGTTGTTTTGATTTGTCTTTTGCTTTTGCAGTTCATTGTATGTTGCTGGTTGTCACAAAATCAGTTGAGAAACAGTAATTCAATGGTATGCAAAGTTGCTTTAGAAAAATCTCAGTGTTCTTTTACAACATGGAAGCAACTATCCTGTTCAGTCTCCCAACGAAATAATTACATCTAAAGTGTTTTGAAACTGGGCATGGTGGTGCATGTGTGTAATCCCAGTACTAAGGAAGCTGAGGCAGAAGGATCATGAGTTCAAGGTTAGCCTGGGCTTCACATTAAGCTCGAGGCCAGCCTGGGCTACATAAGGAGACCTCATCTCAAAACAAGGAAAGAAAAAACAATAAATAAAAAATAAAAAAATAAAGTGGCTTTAACATTACAATCAAATTGTTTTCAAGTCAGAACATTTAATCTGACTCTTATCTAACTTTTCTTCCAGGCAATGATTTACAAAACATTAGGGGGAGGAAAGAGAATGACCTGTCAAGGAGCCTTAAAATAAGGCTCCTTAACATACTGTGCTCACTAAGCAATACTGGTATTACTGGAGTCTGGCCTCCAGAGAGCAGAAATTTAGAAACAGAAAGATTATCCAAGGCCAGAAGTATTAGTTTATGTCACAGCATTAAAGCATAACCCATTGTGGGCCTGAAAATTAAACTGCATGTGCTCCAGCAACAGAAATAGGACAGAATAAATGATTCCACATTTATATAAAAATGACAAAGTAAAAAGCAGAAAACACAGTGAAGAGTGGCAGCTCATTATAATAGTTGTTAGTTGTTTCTATTACCTCAGTAATTACTCCATCATTTTAATAAGAATGAGGATATAACTGAGTTAGAGTTCTATCTCCTTATAATTACTGATATTCTTAAAAAAGTGTTTGCTTTACAAAAAAAAAAAGATAAAATATTTTAAAATTCTAATCTTTTAAAAACCTAAAAAAAGGTAACAAATTTTCAATACTGATGTTGAACAAGGGCAATACTACCTTTGGTCATTCACTAAGACAGCTGAAACTCTAGCACGCTAATAAAGTGTTAAGTGGCCAAATTGTTTAACTGAAGAATGTCCAGTTAACATTTTACAATAATAAATATGATTGAGTGAAATACATGAAGCAAAAGAAATGCAAGAATTTAAAGTAAAACTCATCTGTTTATGATATAGAAAAATAAACATTTATAAAATAAAACTATGGCAAATGATGTTGCCCATTTGCCTATCAAATAAAAATAAAACTGTATTTTTCTTTAAAGATACCATTAAAAAACTTTCTAAAAACTCATGAAGTAAAATCACATGGCAGATAAGGGAAAATATAGCATTATTATGAGTCAGCAAGGCTAAGCTTTGGATATTGAAATCACTACCTTTAATTTCGGGAGAAGGACGTGGCAACCCACTCCCGAGGCAATCCCAAAACAATCAGCCATTGAAAACCCTATAAGGGTCGCTATGAGTCAGCCAGGACTCCATGGCACCTAACAACAACAACAACCTTTAATTTGACTTAAGGCCAGGATTTCCATTTTGTTTCCCTTTCCCTAATCAAAGATTTTTCTGTATTCATTTCACTATAACTATTTAAAATCCTTTTATTTTCTCTTTCTCCCATTTTCACCAAAAGACTACACCTCTTAAGGTTTTCTTTTCTGATTATTATTTGCCCAAAATTCAAGTCTCTACAACATAAAACTTTGTGAAACCAAAGATCCTTCTCAAAATGAGAGATCAAACTTCACTCTAGGAATCTGATTGAAATAGCTTCTCTGAATACTGCCCAACTTTAAGACTGTCTGGAAAGATAAGGCAAATAGAAGACAGTTCCCAGTGGGGAAAAAAACTAACATCTTTTTCTCTAGTTACCTATGTATATCTTTCCTAAATAAACACCATATAGAAATGCTAAAAATGTCAGATTCATACAATGAAAAAGAGGAGCAAGTTATGCTAAAGGAAAGTATTATGCTGTATATATAGCTTGATTTCTACTTTGTTAACTAGTATGAGCAAATCAACATTTCTATAAGTTAGCAGCTAGACAAAGATTCTGAATTTCTTGAAGTAAGGGTTTTGTACAAAGAGATAAAATGCCCATTAACAAATGTGTAGAACCAAATATTTGGATAAAGAACCATTTCATCAAATTTAATTTCAAGTTGAATTAATCTAATTATTGATAAGGGCACAAAACATTATTGAGAGGTTGCCAACAAATACTACTCTGTCTTCTAAGAGAGAACCCTCAATCTATAGCTAGAGACTGATGGTACCATGGCTTAGGAAATCATCTTTCAATTCCATTTCCCTTGGTTCTACAAATACATTTTAAAAAAGGATATAAACTTTTCTATTTTCAGTTCATTTCAGGTAGGCCTGAGTTAAAATTTCAGAGAATTAAATTTTTGCCAATAAGTACTAATAGATGGTCCACTGCTAGGGACCTGGGGGCAGGGGCTTCAGAAAGCCTTGCTATAAAGGAAACAACAGCACAGTAACTGCTAAAAAACAATATGTAGGCCAATTTTTCCAGGGGGGCTTATAAGGATATGCAAAAACCCAATAGTTCATCTACTTAGAATAACATATTCCAACTGTTCTAGGTGTTTCTATTTTTAATATTTTATGGTTGTGTGGTTTTATTTTTCTGAAAAGAATAAAACGCCAAGGCTCTGTCCTTCAAAACACCATACACTAACGCACCAGAAAAGCTACTTCTTGTATTTTTTTAATCCAGCATTGCACTTGCCTAATCCCTACATATCAATATTCCATACCTGACAAAATGGAATCACACAGAGCTCTTGGATACTACATCCCAGGAAATATATGCAGCATAGAGGTGGCCAATATTCAGCTATATTTTCTTTAACTGCCAAGTGATCAGGAATAACCAAGCATTGTAAATGAATTGAAATTATTTGTACTCAGAAAAATACTTAAGAATAAATCCCAGGATAGCCAACAGAGAGGGAAAAAGACAAATGTGGACTGTATTCTGTATCATCCAGTAATGTTTGCTACAGGGAGTCTATTTTCAAGGTAGATTCCTAGGTTTCTACTGCTTGTAATGGAAACCTGGGAGGGAAGGAAAAAAAGGAAAAACAATTAAGAAACAATCTCTGAAACTCAAGACAGTTTTTCTTCCCTATCCAAGCAAGTTAATTTATATTCATTTCTGTGCATTTCAAATGGTTCTTCTTTTCTTTGCTCTCAACTATAAAATATCTATATAGAGGGTCAATGTGTTATTTATATTATACATCAAACATATGTCAAGGACAGTAAGGCACACCCAAAAAACAATGTGTGCATTAATTTGAGAAAGAAAACTATGAGCAACTTCTAGTTATATCAGGGATACTGAAAATGCCACCACCTGAAGGAAACTGTAATGAGTAGGCTGTTTTGGCGAAGACATTTATAATGTCCAACTAACCCCATATTTTGAACAATGTCCTTTGTCCTATTTTCAACATTGGCTAAGTGTCAGAATAGGAGAAGAGAAGCTTTTAAAAAATGCAAATGTCTGACACCACTTACACAGAGATTCAGATTTAATTAGTAAGAAATGTCATGTGTGCAATGGTATTTTTTAATGACAGCAGAAGGGGTAAAGAAATTTGGCAAGACTACTGTTAGTTTTGAAAAAGCTAATCACTTAAGAAGTCTTCAAAAATTTTAACAAATGAAGTCCATCAACTAAAAAGATCTATTATTTCTAAGCCTGCAGTCATAGCCCTATGGTATCCGATCTCGTCAGATCTCGGAAGCTAAGCAGGGTCGGGCCTGGTTAGTACCTGGATGGGAGACCGCCTGGGAACACCAGAAGCTATAGGCTTGGAAGAAGGACCTGGCAACCCCCTCCCAAAAATCAATCTGCCACTGAAAACCCTATGCACAGCAGAGAAGCACTGACAATAGTGTTTCCTGTTGTACAGAGGGTCACTATGAGTCAGATACCGACTAGACAGCACCTAACAACAACAACATTGTTTGTAAAGTTTACTATAATCTGCAAACTTCTTTCACATATTTCATCTTACCTGATCCTGACAACTCTGAATTAAATATTTAGATTGTCTCTATTTTGTAGATAAGGAAGTTATTGTTATTTCATTTTACAACTATCATATACATACATGTAAATGAATGCATATCCTTGGAAAAGCAAATACAACCAATCCTTCCATTTTAAAGGTTTAGTCCTATTTAGAGATCTGTTATTTCTCATTTTCTTTACCCCATCTTTCTTTTCCATAAAAGTTTTATGTGGTATGTATGTGTGCATATTTTCAATCTAATTCACACAATCATGGGAAGATGGGAAACAAGAGCTAATATAGGTTGAGTACACTTTACCCAAAAATGCTCGGGACCAGAATTGTTTTGTATTTTGGAACATTTGCACAGACTACCAGTTGGAGCATCCCTCCAAAAACCTGAAATCTGAAATGCTCCAAAAATCAGAATGTTTGAATAGCATATTGGTATTTGAAATGTGTCAGATTTCAGATTTCAGATTTTCTGATTATAAATGTTCAACCTATATAGAAAATGCAGTCCGACAGATCTAAATGGGAGTCATAATCACTCTATAAGAATCTGATGAAAGCTGTAAGCTCTTTCCAGAGGAAAACGCAAATACATAGAAAACCTTACATTCAACTCAAGGTGCTTTGAATTTTATTTTGTTTTTTTTTTATTGAGTTTAGTAAATAAAGAATAAGATAATGAGAGAAGAGGAAGATAACTTATTTTTCCACTCTAGTAATCAGAAAACATTATTTAATTTTCTTTTCTTAAGAAAGATTTCAGTTCCAGACCTGGTGGCACATGACTAATCCCAGTGACTCAGAAGGTGGAGGCAGGAGGATCCCAAGGTCAAGGCCTGGCCTGAGGCAGCCTGCATAACTTAGTAAGACTCTGTGTCAGGAGGAAAAATAGAAAAGGGAGGTTAAGGTATAGCTTAGTGGTATAGCACTTGCAAAGCATACACAAGGTTCTGGCCTCAGCAACCCAGTACTAGGGGAAATAAAAAAAAAGATTTGAACCTTGGCCATATATACTAATCTTACCTTTATGAGAAGACTCTGATTTTGAGAAATGACGTGTGGAACTATGCTGATTTGTGAAATGACTGTAATCCAGATCCTCAGCTTCTGTGATGGTAGGTGGTGGTAGCCTGAAGGAAACCCAGAATTTAAAGAGCTATCTAAGCAGTGGTGACTATAATTCCACATTTCATTGGATCACATGGTGAAAACATAAAGAGTTCTATAGAAATGAAAAGCCAAAATGCTTTAGAATTCTCACTTTTGTTTCTGAACAGTTGTATGATCTTGAATAAATTATTTTACCCTATTGTTCCTATGTTTTGATGTATATAATTCAACCAAAACAAGTATTTTTCTCAATACCTAATATATACAGGGCATTGTGCTAGAGAAATTAAGATGAATGAGCTCTAACTATTGCCATTAATAAGAAATTTTCTTTGGTTTGGTAAGTTTTACCATGAAAAAGAAAGAAAAAGAAGTGAAGGAATAGAAGAAAACAAAATTTAAGTTAAGGAAAGAAGAAAACAAAAGGAGTCAGGAAATCTATCCAGTAAGGATGAAGGGAAGGAGAGCACTTTGATGAAATTTCATGAGCAAAGCTTCTTTATCCACTAGGTGGCAAAGTAGATCTTAAAACATTTGCAAATTTCTATGTAATATATTTATAACTTTGTCAAAGAAAATAAAACATTAAAAAATTGGAAAAATTTTATTACTTTAAGCTTTTTAATTATTTTAATTACCTACTATAGAGTTTTATAAATATGTGGCACTGATGAAGATGAAGAAAAAATCCCTCTTATTTTCTTTCTTTCTTATTTATTATTTCCCAAAGGTGTACTCAAATTAAGTATGGAAGCTGCCAGGTTCAGTGGAGCACACCTGTAATCCCAGTGACGCAGCAGGTAGAGGCAAGAGGATCACAAGTTCAGAAGCAGTCTGTATAAAGATAAAATATGGGCTGTGGGTGAAGTTCAGTGGTAGAGCATGTGCAAACATGCATGAGGCTCTAGGCTCAATTCCCAGTGCCTCAAATAAAAAGAAGTATGGAACCAGAGGTTAATATTTATAAAATATATAACCATCATATTGGATGTTTTGTATGATGGTAAGGCAAAAGTATTCAGAGGTTTGTAAAGCTATAATTAGTTTGTTACAATGGACTCTGTAATGTAAAAATAAAGGCAAATATGTTCAAATTTTTCACAATATCCTCAGCAGTAAGTCTCTCCCTGGGTATTCAGTACCTGGAAAAGGTCAACAAGGGATGTAAACCTGTGTATATAGTGAAGACCGCACTTGCTGTAAGTTCTACACAGATTATCTCCATTTTCAGCACAACTCTGCCCAGTACCTAGCATACACATATTTTAGAGAGAGAACAGTTAGATGAGTAAGTGATTATTCCAAGTCCACACAGTGGTTAAGTATAGGGCCAGGACTTGAATCAAAAGGACACCAAAATCACTGCTCTGAATTACTACTGAGCTGCACAGCTGTGTGGTTTTAGTAATAGCAGCAGCAGCAGATGCTGTCTCTCTACACAAAACTATATATATGCATATGTGTTATATATGTATATTTTCATATGCACACTTTCACATATACCTGCATCTTAAACTTCCAAATGCCATTTGAAAACATATTTTGTGTTTAAAAAATATGCATGCTTTTATATTTTCATTCATGTATAATATACATATAGTTAACATAAGTGTAGTAAGTGTGGCACTTTTCTCTTTGAACCATTTGTTTACAAATATTAGAATTTAAATGAATAGTGTTTTTCTTTCATTATTAACTGACATTTATAACTCCTTAAAGCAGTAGTATAAGACTTGGTAGGAAGAACTAAAAAGAATTTAAGTCAAGCATTTAGCTTCACAAAGTGGCTATAGATATTTATTGGGCCAAAAAAAAAAAAAAAAAAAGAGGGTCGGTAATCACTGCTGCAGAGTCTATTATTTACTCTTCATTAACGTCACTAGGTGTCCCAAAACCAGAAAGACAAAAGCAATAGGCTGCTAACCATCCTCTATGCTCTCCATGCAAGGATAAAGAAATTAATGGAGAAGGCTTTCAATTCTCCTGATGTACTCTTTTGTTCTGTTTTGGGTTACAAAGACAATAAATCTTGGCTTCCTTCCTTCCCTGGGCCCTACAAAATTATTTTGTAGCAATGGAGATCATTGTCTCAAAGTTAAAGGTATTTATACCTAATGCTGAAAAAAAACCTTATTAAACAATAGTTTGTTTTACAGGTTTTAGATTTTTGTTTTTATATTAGGTTTACCTGCTTCCCATTATTCTCATGAGATTATTTACATCTTTAGGTTAGTGATATTGCTAAGTGCCCCTTCAGAATTCACTTCAAAAGGTAACTTCCTCAAGAAACCTGCTAAACACCTAGCCTAGGGTATGTTTCCTTATGCTCTTACATACCCCACGCTTTTCATTCATAGCACTAAACATCATCAGAATAGTTATTTGGATAATTATTGGCTCCATAAGGTACTCCAGTGATATCTGATAAATGATTAAGTGGGTATAAAATAATTCACATTCATGAGAATACGCCAGGAACTAAATGAGATTTATGAAATCTTTAGTTTTTTTCTATAGTAAGAATGCAAATAAAATATCAAGTAGTATTACCAGTCTAAAATTCTGTTGTAAAAACATTTTATTTTTGTTTTTTTTTTTTTGAAAAGGGTCTTGGTAAATATAGCGCAGGCTAGTCTCAGACTCACTATGTAGCCCAGGCTGGCTTAATCCTGTGATTCTCCTGCTTCATCCTCCTGTGTGCATTACCATGCCCTACTAGTTAAAATATTTTGGAACTTGGATTACAACTTTTTCCAATTACAAACATTTAGACTTAATTTGAACTACTGACTAGTTCTCTATTTCTTGAGAGAGAAAGAAAAAATCTTATAATGGACAAATTGGAATTTTAACCATGGATATCACAAGCTCTAGATGAGAATTTGTTTCTCCTTTACTACTACCATTACTTCTCTGAAGTATTCAACAGTGACCTTGGAAGCTCCATAATTTTCAACCCTTGAAGCCAACTCTTTATGTACAAATAGCTAACTTATCCTTTCCACCATGATTAAATGTAAAAGAGGAAACTGGACTCTAACCAGATATATATATTTATATCTCCAAAGTGCACAAACTTAATTTATTTAACTATGAAAATATCTCATAAAATTCTTATTCATTTGTACTTTGCCAAAACCAGAACCTTTTAGCAAATGATATTTAAAGGCAAGTGTTCCTTTTAAGACAAAAAAGATTTAAGTTCTCCTACCAAAACATTGGGAGAGGGTCCCAGCAATGCACTTCCAAAAAACAACCAGCCACAGAAAACCCTATGAAATAGCAGAGAAGCACTGATAACACTGTTTCTGCTGTTGTACACAGGGTGGCTATGAGTTGAATATGGACTTGACAGCACGTAACAAAAGCAACAATCTAAAAGTTACTTTTTACTAATTTATAAGTCACTTTTAATACAGAATCACTTGGTTTTTCATTCTTTCAATATGCAAAATATTCAGAGTACCTATTTATATTTTGGAAATTTGTTCTCGATTTTAATAAATGTTTTTAAATAGCTCTCCTAGACTGCTCTATCATATCTACTGTCAAAGTTCCTAGTATTCTAAATAGTCCAATGATGCTGAACCCTCGAATGATTTTAGTTCATTTCATATGACAAAAAAAAAGGAAGAAGAAAGAAAAGAAAGATAATAATTCAGAAATATTTATCTACTGAAAACAAATTAGGTGCTTTTTATTTTACTTGGATATTACTGAGATGTACAAAACTATTTAATTCTAAAATTGGCTTAAAAATAGTTGGCATGTGTTTAACCAAAAGCTGTAAGAGCAACAAATTTTATATAATTAGACAGACTATATTTGCTATTGTCCTGAGAGTACTAAAAGCCTCATGTCCTTTTTGGAAAGGTATTTATTTTGTGAAAGCACATGAGCTTAAAAATGGAAGATTTTTTTTTTAAGGAAACTATACTGACTTGAAAGAAACAAGTCTAGCACCTAAAGTGTGAGCACTCAGGGTCAATAGTACATCTCTTTCAGTGTGATAAAACTTACTTTTTAATAATTTTAATAAATAATTAGACCAAAATTCAAGGCTTTAATAATTAAGAGTTTTCAAGAAATATTACACTTTGTGATGTTTTTGTCTTTTTTAATTTTTAACTAATACATAAAAATATACAAATTGTACATATTAACAGGGTAATGTTATCAGACTAAGGATTTTTATCTCTTTAGACATTTCCATTTCTTTACAGTGAAAGTTTTCAATATATCTTCCCTAGCTTTCTGAAAGGCAGAGCAGCTTACTGTAATCCAGTCACTCACCTGCGCATTAGCATACAACAAGCTCTTGGCCTACTTAACTGCAACTTAAGTCCCCCTGATAGCTTCTTCATTAGGCCCTGTTCCTTACTCACCCCAGCTATCTTTCTGTATTTAATGTATTCTCTTCATATTCTAATCATGTATTATTTTGAAAGGTAACAAAAAGCAATTTGAAAGTAGAAGAGTGGCTGCTTCCCCAGAGCCAGTAAAGGCTGACAGGCAGAGTGCAAAGACAGCAGTTGCCAGAACAATGAGTTAAGACTGCTTGGGAGAAATCAGAAATGCAGGTCCCATAGCCACCGCTCCTTGCTCTAGTGGGTCAAGGAAGCTGCTGTGACTCAAACACTTGCCTAGGAACATTGAAACTCAGACAGAAATGAATGGAGCATGTTTCAATGTCACACATGCACTAGAGTAACCACAAAGAAATCCAATAAAGATTTAAAATATGAGATTTTGTATAGGAAAATGGTTAATCTCACCTCTCCCTAGCTGAGGGCATAAATTCAATGAATGGAGACTTAAAAATTGGTCCTAACAAAAAGCAAATCCATCCTGGCTCACCCCGGTTTCCGTAAAATATTCCTTATTTGACTTATGTAACCAAATTCAAGACTGGCTCTAAAGCTGAGAACAACCCTATGACACCTGCCACCACTTCACAGTTGCAGGTATTTGGATCTCCTCTCCAAAGAACCATCTTCCCAGGCACCTGCCATCTCCTTACTCACCGCAAGTCAGCTCCCTCACTCTCCTTGTCAGGGGTCATCTTACCGTGCTGGCTTGTCACTCTTAGAACGGTGGGCTTCATCATTCTCTTTTGATTTTGAATGTGCAGATTTAGCTATTTTTGACTGTGGACAGAAAAATAGACAACACGCACATACACACATACCAAAGTAAAAGATGATGAGGTTCCGAAAATATGTATAACATGTCAAGCTTTCCTTTAGAAATTTCAGGTTACATTTAGTTGAGCAACATAAAATATTTTTACATATGGCCACCAGGGTTAAAAAATTATGAGGCACAAGACTGCGAGCACAGCCCAATGGGTGGCTATGTACTCCTCCATGAACATGCTTCCCCATGCAGGCATGCTTCACCACAGATCAACATACTACTTGCCCAACAACCAGTAAGACCCAGGGGTTACCCAGAGTCCACTGAATCTAGGTCTGGACTTTCAGGCTTTTTTATGTACATCTGACTTAAGGTCGGTGATTTTCTGGCCAGGTAACAAAGGCACATGCAAGTCAACTTTTCCAAGAAAGCCAGCACACTAGCACCAATCTGGAAATCTCCAGAGTCATGATACTTGCTACAAATGTGGCCATGCCCTCTGACTCTTCTAATTTCAAATCCGTAAAGTATGTATGTTTTGTTATTAGAAAATCTGAGTAACTATAATTTCTTCTATGTAGCAAAAACATTTGGGGATCTGTAACTAAAATTAAATATTTTAGAAATAAAACCTGAATAACTGGGAGTGGAAGAGGAAGCTAAATAAACACAATTAATATGGATACAATACCTGCATTTGTTTTAAGAGGACACTTGGGTAATTGAACAAGAAGAAATGGTAACTATCAGCATGGTTGCATTGTCTTCTCTTTCCTCACAACCCAAGGCCTTGAGCTACACAATGTTCTACTGCTGAATTTTGAAAGCTGTTTATTTTGAAAGAGGGTCTTGTTACATTGAGCAGGCTGACCTTGAATTCTCTATCCTCCTCCCTCAGCCTCCAATGTAGCTGGTATTATAAGTACGTGCCACTGTGCAAAGCTTAGTTTTTCAATGCCACCAATAACATTTTACAGTTATTTTCCTAAGAATTCCATTATTTTTCACAGTGAAACAACTTTCACACATTAGATTCACATATGAAATACCAGTAGTTTGCATATGTGAGATATGTTTGCATAGCATATTCTAAAGGTGGAGACACTTTTCATTTCTAATTTTACTTCCAATTAAGAAATAACAACAATAAAAAAAACACACACTACCTTCCACTCAGGATCATGCTTTCTTTTGTCCAAAGATGATTTCTCTCGCTCTTTGGCTTTCTTGTAAGCTTTCTTTTCTTCAGCCATTAGAAGTCGGGCAATTTCCTAAACAAGATCCAGTCAATATATTAAATACAATGCTAAGGGTGAAAAATTACCAGTCTATTTCCAAACATTTTAGGTTAAATTCATTAATATAACCTTACCTCATCCTGGGCTACTTGAGCTGCTCTCATGTCCACCTGGGTAGCCTGTGGTATAGCAAACACAAAAAAGAATAATTTAATTGGAATCCATGTTTTTCATTTAAAAATATCATATAAATTACACTAGTATTTGAAATTATTGTTGTTGTTATTGTTAGGTGCCATCAAGCTGGGTCTGATTCACAGTGACCCTATGTACAACAGAATGAAGCACTACCTGACATTGTGCCAGGCACATGATCTTTTTTTATGTTTGAGTTTACTGTTGCAGTCATTGTGTGAATTCTTTTTTTCGGTTTCCCAACACTCTTGCAAACATGATGTCCTTCTCCAGAAATTGGTCCCTCCTGACAACATGTCCAAAATACATGATGTCTAGCCATCCTTTCCTCCAAGGAAGACTCAGGTTGCACTTCTGCTAGGATGGATCTGTTGGTTCTGGCAGTCCATGGTATATTCAATATTCGTCTCCAGCACCATAATTCAAAAGTATCAATTCTTCTCCAGTCTCCCTTATTCAATGTCCAGTTTTCACAAGCATATGGTGCAACTGAAAATACCATGGTATGAGTCAGGTGCACCTTTGTCTTCAACGTGACATCTTTCCTTTCCAACACTTTGAAGAGGTCCTTTGCAACAGCTTTTCCCAGGACAATGTGTCTTTTGATTTCTTGACTGTTGCTTTCATGGGTGTTAGTTGTACAACCAAGTAAAACAAAATCTTGGACAATCTCAATCTTTTCTCAATTTATCAAGAAGTTGTGTGTGTACTGACCCAGTTGTAAAGATTTTTGAAATTAGTTGTGATTATTGTTGTTGGATGTCCTCAAGTAGATATCCAACTCATAGTGACCTACATACAACAGGCAAAACACTATTGTCGCTGCTTCTCTGCTATTAATAGGGTTTTCAATAGATGACTGCATTTTTGGGAGTGGGTTGCCAGGTCCGTCTCCCAAGCGTATAGCACCTGGTGTTCCCAGGCAGTCTCCCATCCAAGCACTAACTAGGCCCGATCTGGATTAGCTTCCGACATCTCATGGGATCAGATGCCACAATGGTACAGCTGCAGGCCAAGTTGTGATTAACATCCCTGAAATTGGTATCAGTCTGTATACTCACTCTTTTGTTCAAATTCTACAAGTGCTCAGAGAATTAATGGAAACTTAATAGTGCAGAGATAGGGATCTGAACTTCTGTTGCTAATGTTCACTTAGCAAGGAAAATTGGATATAACAGTCCCCTTTATCCACTTAGGATACATTCCAACACCTTCAATGGATGCCTGAAACTGTAGACAGTACCAAACCCTATATACAGTATATTTTTCCTATGCATATGTACCTGTTGTTGTTGTTGGTAGGTGCCATCGTGTCGGTATCTGACTCATAGCGACCCTCAGAGGGTTTTCAATGGCCGATTGTTTCGGGACTGCCTTGGGAGTGGATTGCCACGTCCTTCTCCCATTTTTGCGGTGCTTGAAATCAAACTCAAGACCTCAGAGACTACAGCGCAGCACTCTACCAACTGAGCTAAATCCCAGCCCTGCAAAGGTACCTATGATAGTTTAATTTACATGGTAGGCATAGTAAGAGATTAATAACAACAATAATAAAGGAGAATACTTGTTATAATAGCTGTAATAAATTCTGTAAATTGTTTACTTCTGGATTTTCTAGTTAATATTTACAAACTATGTTTGACCATGGGTAACCAAAAACCACAAAAAGCAAGCTGCAGAAAAGGGGACTATTGTATTCTACTACCATTTTTCTGCCGGTTAAAAAGAGCAGGTTCTCAACTGACAGACAACTACAGTGCTCATTTTATAATGCCAAGCTTGATTCAACTGACAGAAAAACCTACTGATTCACCTGAACTTTTGCCTTAAAATGTGCTCACCAAAAGTTCTTCTTCTTGCAATTTTCTGGCAATTTCGGCATCGTACCATTCCTGCTCCATGTGGGATACTTGTGCGGGAGTAGAGACAGCTTCTTTCATCGCTCTTGCCTTCATTCCTAGAAAAAACTCAATGCAATAAGGTAACTGAGATTCTTTCCCAAAAAGCTGCAAAATTAAGGACATTTACCTTTAATGTCTATACTGACAACACTGCCTCCATGCCTGAATTCAGTGTGGATGAATCTGAAATGTATTTTTCCCTAGGTGAGGAAGTGGCGATGCAAATAACCCATCCATTTCAATAGTTACCCATCCAGACCTGCCTGATAAAAAAACCTTCTCACATAGTTTCTTTAACATCAGAAAGTCATGCAAGAAAGAAACTGAGGCTTTCACAAAATAGGAAATGAAAATAAAAGTCACGGAAAATAAAAAGAATTTAGAGAAAAGACTACAGAATTCATTTTAAAGAGGCTAAACTAACAAGGCAGGAGGAGAAGAGGCCTCCTCCTATTTTCTATAGCCTGCATATCACATTGCATGAGGAGTCACAGCCCACATGCGAGTTACATGAAAACACAGGTCAGCCAAAAGGACTCTGCCAAGGCATTTGCTCTCATAAGCCAATCCACCTGCTTCAGATCTTTCTCACAGCTTTCGTCCTTCCTTTAATGTCATTAGGAAATTTTAGGGAAGACTGTAACATAGGAGAACATGGGAGACTGGCAGGCAATTCTGACATTTCACTTTGAGATATTATAAATAGTGTATATTCCTTTTATAACTTTTACACAAATGTGAATGGCTATTTCAAAATTGTGGATATTTTCCTTGGTACCCTTTTATAAGATACAATTATTCAACAGTATGAATGTATTATACTCAGAAATAGTAAAAATGCTCAATTCAGTGAACCATATCAGTCATCTGGAATAGTAAATTCCAATAAATGGACACTGAGGAGAGAAGGAAAATTTACTCCCAACTGCCTGTTTCTTTACACCAATCATGTCAACTACTGCCACATACTAGGATCACTTGGAATGATTCAAAAATATAAAATATTTGCCCCAAACCCCAGAGATTCTGATCCAAGTAACCTGGATGTGCCCTGGCCTTGGGTAGGTTTGACGGTTGTAAGCCTTTCCAGTTGGTTCTTATTGGCAAGTAGCACTGGAACCACTGCTTAGTGTATTATGTCTATTGAATAATTGTAGGTAAAAATGTTTATGAAAACGTCTCACCACACTTGATTTTGCTGTCAAAACACACACACACAGGCACATAAATGAAAACTACATGAAGAAAATTCAGGTTATCTTGTTAAGTCTATCTTTGTAGAAGATCAATCTACCATTGTGATAAGTTCAAAAGTACAGACTCATGTACACTTATCTTCATTACAAAAAACGGTGAGTAAATCTGGCTATCTTAGCTCCAGACTTAGTAGGACCTGAGTACACATACCTCTTTATCTCTAGAGCTACTGAATCTTATGCTAGGCTACATCATACTGGTTTTACCATAGATTTCTGACTGTTTTAGGACAGAAGGAAAACAGTGGGATGCTCTCAAAAGCAGACCATATGGAAACGGAAAATAAACTTTTTAAAATTATGATAATTTATTCATACCAAGAAAAATAAATTTCAGGAGTAATAAATGAAATCAGACAGGGAATGTAGTAAGAAGTAATGTGGGTGGCCAGACACTCCAATCTATAGACAAAAGGCAGCTCCACAAGCAGACCACAGGATCACTGTAGATGACAAAGCACACCTAGTTTCTCTAGTGCCCTCCAGTGAAATAATATATATTTTCCATGGACTACCAAAAGAACCAACAGATCTGTCCTAGAAGAAGTTCAACCATAATGCTCCTTGGAAACAAGGATGGCTACACTGCATCTTATGTATTTTGAACATGTAGTCAGGAGGGACCAATCCCTGGAGAAGGACATCATGTTTGGGAGAGTGACAGGTTAATGAAAAACAGGAAAACCCTCCCCCAGATGGCCTGACACAGTGTCTGCAACAATGGGCTTAAACATAAATAAGATCATGTGCCTGGCACAGAAAGAATCGGGGAGTGTTTGGTTCTGTTGTACATACGGTTGCTATGAGTTAGACTCCACTTGACAGCACCTAACAACACTAACAACACGCTGAGACTTCAAGACATCAAACTCTTCATCATATGGCCTTCTACTTTACCCAACAGATTTAACCAAGAAAAGATTTCACTTTCAAGTCTACCAATGACATACTATTTAAATCCTATCAAAGATGAAGTTAAATGAATGCTCTTAAATGGTTTGACAGGGTGATAAAATTACAAGTAGGAGCAGTTAAAAAGACAATGACAACTTCTGTAATAAAAATCAGAATTTGAGGTAATACTTGTTGCAGGCTTAATTTTTTAAGACTGCAAACAGTTCATTAAAATACTTGCGTATCAATGGAATTTGCAGTTCTCATTAACTAGAAAATTTCACAGCTTGTGCTATTAGATTTCTGGGCTGGCAGGACTGCCTACTCACTATAGTGTTCTCTATACCTGAGATGGTAAGAGTTTTTCTAAATATGTATAAGGAACCACAGATAGTGCAGTGGAAAGCTGTCACTATAGCAAAGACTGAAAAAAAAATTAAAGCATAATGAATAGAAGGAAATTAACAGAACAGTTGCCTTTGTCTTGGAGGCCTAAACAGAATCTGGAAACTACTTTCAATCAGATAAGCCATATTTCTAACAGTTCCTTCTTCGTTCCTCTCCCCGCACCTTTCTTTCTCTCCCTCTCTCTTCCCTCCCCCTCCTCGCTTTCTTTGTGGTACTGAGGATGGAACCCAGAGTTTGCCCAAGTGAGGCAAGCAATGTACTGCTGACCTACACCCCAGCCTCCATGTATTCCTTAATCTGATTTTTCCTTGTCTTCTCCATCCATCATCCTCCAGTGAAAGAATACAAGAGCCTCCCAAAAAGAACACAAATAAAGCACCCTGTTTAAATAAAATGTGGCAGAATAAGAAACTGTTAAATGTACTGGAATTCAAGATAAATTTATTCCAAAAATTAAATGATAACTAATAATATTCTTTGATATCATATAAAATTATTTTATTAAAAGGCACTTGATATTTAGGTCATAGTATATTTGACCAACATTTCATAAAAGAAAAATGAAAATATTTTATGACCATGAGAGGTGAGAGACTGTTACAAATGTATATAGTCCAACAGCAGAAGTTTCAAAGAAGTTTCATTATCTTATAGGAAGTTAATCAATCATATATTTAATTTAGCAATTTTGATTTGCACTTTTAAACTAATTTTGATAAGTGCTGTTTTGCAAGTGTGCTTGTTATATTGCTAGTTTCTTCATTACTGTGTTAAACAAAACTTTAACTTATGCCAACAACTTTAGGAATTGTGCTCTTTTCAACAGCAAGTTATATTTCAATGTAATTCTCTATCCTATGCCAGAAGAAGAGTTGCAAAATCAAATGCTAACAAGGCAGTGGAAAGTAAAATTTATAAAGTAAGATGAATATAAAATGGTAAACACTAAGCAGTTCCTGTTGTAACCATTTTAATACCTGCCTAGGCACACTGTTTATTAAACATTTGTTGTAGCAAAATAAAAGAAATATTTGCCTACAACTCCAGTAATGGAGTTTGTGAGTCAGTGGTTAGTTTCATGCTTTCAAAACTGTTTAAAATACCCTGTAGCATAATTAAAAGCCCTAAAGGCTACCCATCCCTCAGAACACATTTATGTCAGATTCATAGAATCAGCAATTTAGAGATCAACGTAACGACCATTGCTCTCACCATCTATCCAGCCTTTGAACTTTATCATGTCTTTCTAAATCTGGATACAGTGTACCTTCCTCATAGCCTACTCAGAAAGATTATATTACTTTTATTCTTCACCCACAGCCCATTGTTCACGTTTCTCTAACATGGTGTATATCTAATTTGGAAATGTTTGGTTATATATCTATCTTTTGGGGTAGACTATTAACCCTCTAAGGCTCATATCTAAGCATAAAGCCGAAAGCAAGAATATCTAGGGTACTCAGTATGGCTGGTTAAGTTAAACTTTAACGTTCTTTCCAAGGAAGTCCTCCAATAAGGGATAATGTGATAGGAAAACCAACTGAATTAACCCAAATCTGCAACCCTGAAACCAGTTTCCCAAACACAAGCAGAGCATGACTGAGCCACAGTGGATCCCTCCTTTGTAGTCCTTTCCTAATACCTTTTCCATCTCTGTAAAACTTCCATAAGAGTTACATGGAACAAAGATGATGAGTATGGTCTATTAAAATCCTAGATGGCAAGGTGCTATGACAGTGTTACAGTCACATGGCCAATCTCACCTCCACAGTTCCCAGACAATATAAAGCCTTTACTGTGACAATGATGGAATCAGAGCTAAGCCTCAGGAGTGCTGGAAACTTGGGACTCATCTCTAATTCCCACTTAATTTCTACAAAGGTACCAAGAATTCACCTGTATTGGCACTTCAGAATATGAACTGTATATTTAGCACTGGAGAATGTCAGTGCATACAAAGCAGCTTAAAGCAATGATGTTTAGACTTAAATTTCGTAAGAATCACCTTCACCAAAATGACTCAGAAACCTGGATTTTTAGGAAACAGCACAGCTGACTCCAATGAAAGTAATCTGAGGCCCACAATTTGAAAGCACTGTCTTAAAAGTTTGCCTATCCAACCCCTCATTTTATGTGAAAGACAAGGTCTAGGAAATTAAGTTTTTCCAGCCTTACTGGCAGGCAAACACTATTAAGTCAATAACATCAGATCTGGGTTCACTGAAGGAAAACCAGAAATTCAGGATCTTTGATTCAGTATCAGAATCTCTGAGATGGTCTTGATAAATGAAGAAGTGTAACTGGGATGAGCACCTTCACTTGCAACTTGAGCCTGGAAGAACCTTCCAAGAGATCAGTGTATTCCTACAGAAGGGAAAAGGTATAAATATTTTCCTTCTTCCTACATACCCAAGGTAAGTAAACACCATGAATAATATTTGGTTCCAGGATTGGTTTCAAGGACATGAGTACAAATTAGAGAGGAAGAAAGCTTCCTGAAGACGCTTATCAAAGGCACTGGTCTGTGTATGTACATAAAAGACACCTGGACTTCTAATGGGGCTGTCCTTGATTACCTGTGGCATGGAGGTTGTGTAGCTCTTGGCTGTCTGAGGAGGGAGGAGTCCTGGGCCTGTGTCTCCTTTCTCTGTGCTCACCTTGCCCAAATTCCCTCCCATACACAGCTTTCTGTGAGGACTTCGGTGAAAGTCGGTCTTGGTGGTGAGACTGCATTTCCCAATTTTGAGTTTGATGGCTAATGTTAGCCTCCCAGTTATCACAGTCGCTATTCAGAAACACCTCAGCACTGATCTTGGGAAGAGGAGGTCTCTGGATCCTCTCTTGACCCAACTGTCTTCTTTCACGACGTTTAGTGGTAACTTGGGGTTCATCCCTCACTTTGCCCCAGCTAGAACAGGACAGGGTTCTCTGTGATGAACAAGGTTCTTCCAACTTCTCCAGTGGCTGCCTTGGCTTCTCTTTCCTCTGCTTCATAGTCTTTTCATCACTTTGGAGTCTATAAGACCTTGAGTATCCAGAACCCAATTCCCTGGCCCTCCTTGACCTTCGCTGGTCTGAGTGAAGGTGGAAGGGTGTGAAAAATAAAAATGCAGATTAACTTAATGAAAGCATGAACTCTTACAAGGGGAAGTCAGGACCCAATTTTAACATGTTTTAGGAAAAGAGAAAATTGCTTTCTCAGCCTTACAAATTGAAAAAGAATGTTGTTGTTAGGTGCCGTTGAGTCAGTATCCGACTCATAGCGACCCTCTGTACCACAGGGAAACACTATTGTCAGTGCTTCTCTGCTGTTCATAGGGTTTTCAACGGCAGATTGATTTTTGGGAGGGGGTTGCCAGGTCCTTCTCCCAAGCCTACAGCTTCAGGGGTTCCCAGGCGGTCTCCCATCCAGGTACTAACCAGGTCTGACCCTGCTTAGCTTCCGAGATCTGATGGGATCGGATGCCACAGGGCTACCTCTGCAGGCTGAATAGATGAACATTTACTGGAATGGTCCACGCATACATGAAGGATTCTGGGTACATAGCCAGAAAAGGTAAAAACACTAAATTTAAATGAAATAATGTAAACCTGAAAGAAGAATTTTATTATAATTAGGCAGCGTTAACAGAGTGCTTTCATATTTGCCAATAACAAAATTTCAGCCATTAGATATTAGATTCTACTTTATAAAATCAATTTGGAGCTGGGATAAAAAAAAGTAGGATTTGAGTAGTCTTCTACAACAGAAAAAAAAGATTTGTGATTTCAATCACAGGCTTTTAAATATTCCTACTGAAAAGGACAATAAAGATGTATCAGAATGTTGCTAGATTCTCCTTAGTTGAGAGAAACAGTCCATAGATCTTAGTATTTCTCTATATTTCCCCCTTATGTGGCCAACGCAAACATTCCTAGTCACTTGAGAGAACAGCCCTGAATTATCGTTCAGGGTGGAAGAGGATGGAGTAGAGGATATTTTCAAGTGAGTAAATAACCCTGCTGTTTTTAGGTAATTCTGTTCCTAATTTTAGTTGAAACCTGGCAGAGGGAAAAAAGTGAAAAGGAATGTCATGATGGACACAAAAGGGCCGCTTCCGAAAGGCATTTCCACAGACCCTCACGATGGCGTGTCTGTGTGTAAAATGGCTGTATTTCCTAAACACAGACGTCCCCAAGTTTAGCACAAGCTTTAAAGGCTGCACATACATACACAGGTGCTTCTGTAAAGTCACTTAGGGACAAGCATACTGTGAAAACAAAGGAAGCAAGTTAGTATGTGCTTTGTAAGAACTACTAACTTTAACACTTTCTAAGACTTTTCCTACATTCTGGAGATGATAAAAAGAAATCACAATTCCATAGAAAACTGATCAAATAGCTAAGATATACTTACTGCTGAAATTAACGATTTGTTGAATTGCATTTGAAACAGCTACCACAATTTATTGAAATGTGCAGGAAATAAAGGGCAGTGTATTTTTTTAGTGTTTAGGGTTTTTCATTGTCTGCTTGGTTGGTCTGATATTGCTAATTTGACAAAAGAATAAAGCAAATGGGAGATACGTGTAAATGTACCACTCATGGTATAGCTTCCACTGAAAACCTCAAATACCTCCCACTTAATTTTCAAGAAGTTATTTGGCAAATATAATGAACTCCTTCACTATCAGTACATATATATGCGTGCATATGTACACACATATACACATAGAGGGTGCCAAAAATGTATATTCATTTTAAGACAGGAAAAAAAAAACCGTATTAAAATTGTAATATTCAAGCACACCAATAACAAAAGATGAATACAAGTCATGTTTGACTTCTGCAGTTACAAGAGGTGATCCAGGTGGTCACCAAAACAGAAGAAGCAACATTTGTTGCTGTGTGAGGCTTCCTGGACCTACTCTTGTGCCATCACACGCAGTACCATGCATCTCAACCTTATCGTGAATGCCTGTGAATGTTAGGCATATTGGAGGTTCCACTGCATATGCAACCTCCATTGTTGCTGTATTTCCACAACATTTTCAAACTTCAAATGCCACTTCAGAATGGCCTCATGCTCTTCGAACAATGCTGCTTCTGCCGTTTTGAGTCTTTTACCTATCACAGGCGATGCTCGTATTCATTTGATTAATGACATCTTTTGAGCAAACATTATACCACACATTGCCACTGTAATTCAATTTCAAAAAGTAATATACAGATAACGTCTCTTAAACATGTGTACACATTTGTTGGCACCTGCAGCATCAATAATTTTTATGTG
Organism: Pedetes capensis; assembly: GCA_007922755.1. Classification (NCBI taxonomy): domain Eukaryota; kingdom Metazoa; phylum Chordata; class Mammalia; order Rodentia; family Pedetidae; genus Pedetes; species Pedetes capensis. The sequence continues at coordinate 34,258 of VMDO01005750.1, read as the reverse complement.
TCTCCATGTTTGTCATTCAAAATAAGATTACTTTTGATTATATAAATAAAAAACATACATACATAACACTGATATGTGTATAAAAAAAAGTTGAGCATTTACATGTCCTTCACCAAAATTACATTATTTGATCTTTTCAACATCTATGGAAAAGATTTATTTTTAGAATTTCATTTTGCAGATGAAAAAAAAAGCCTTAGGGAAATTATAGTAGATAACTTTGTTATAATTACAACTGTTCAAAGTAAGGGACCAAAGTTGAGCCACAGTCTTATATGAATTCAAAGACTATGACCTTAAAAGAATCACAAAACAGGCTTTGAAAGAAAAACATGGATTCACAAATAATATATACTATTTCACAGCTGATACAAATTTCACAAATGTTTTGGATAATTTCAAATTTACAGAAAATCTGTGATTATTTTTAAGATTGATTTAATAAAGCTTATAGAAAATAAAAGCTGAGAGGTCAACCATTTCTGTAATGGTGTAGTGTGATAATTATGTAAGTAAGGCAAAAAATAGAACTACGTATATAAAAACAGAGTACAATTACAGAATAAACCAGATGTGTTGGGAAAGGAGCACTGCAGAGAACATAAGGATAGCTTCGTAAATATGAGGTGAATTATAAAATGGTTTCTGTGGAATTCAGCTTGGTCTAATTCAAAGGCATAGACATGAGAACTGTATGTTCAGCAATATCTAATCCCCCAACATCACCTCAGCTGAGACAAAAGGAATTCCAGCATCTATACACACATGCTTAGGAGGCCAACACTTCCTATTCCTCAATACTCTCAATCCCCCCAAAACAAGCATATCTGCCACTCTCTACAAGTTTACAAACAGGTTAAAATAAATATAGTATTTCTGTAACCTTTAGGTATTCCTGGGAAGACACTAAATTCTTAACATAATCTCCTGCTCTAGAGACATGAATCAGAAAGGTGGTACTCCTGTTCAAACAAACAGGTTTTAAGTCTCAGTTCAAGTTAGTATTGACTTAAATATAAGCAGGTTAAATCTAATAGTTCAGTGTACTTTATTTACTACTTGCCATCCTAATGATTTTGTAGACTTAATACTTTAAAATAGTTACTTTCATTTACAGTGAACAGACCTCCAGAGTAGAATTAAAAATTTAAAAACACCAGGGTGTATTTCTGAGATTTTAACTGAAGTTGAAAGGGAACTCTTTACCTTCTAGTCACTACTATACAAAAATATGCCAATAACTTTTCTTTCTTTTTAAATGATATATTGATATAATATATAATTTAATCAGAAAACATAGTATAAGGAAGATGGTTATCAAAAAAGAGCTGAGCATTTCATATGTGGAGGATGAAAACATCAAACAATAAGGAATCAACTTGCTGAGCTCTAACTGATTACCATAAATTCCATGCAAAATACATGACTGGGCAAGTTTGCACTCAAACTATAATAACTCTACCATCCACTTAGGCACTCCTTTCATTTTGTTCATTAAAGACAAAGACATACTATATCTTCTGTAACGGAATTATAGAAAAGCAGGTGATAACTGGTGTGCAATGCCCTTTGGGATCACTGACTTTAAAATCTTTACTCTCTGTAAGTTATCTTTAGGTTTTATTCACTGATAACCCTTGAAGTATGATTTCCACGATGAACTTCAATAAACAGGGACACATGAAACTACAGGAATTATCATGTCTTCGACAAATCTTTGAAAAAGACTACTACACTAGGCTTGCAAATATTCGTTTCCCAACACACTTTTAAGATAAAGAATCGCCACCACCAGAATCACTGCCACCACCACACCATCACCAACAATACACTGTGAAAGCAAGAACCAGAGAAGTCAAACTCTGAAGGGACTTCTTTCTCTGAGAAAATATTCCACATGGCAATCAAACAGCAAAGAAAACATCAAAAACAAAAGCAAAAACAGTGACTCTCATCAGAAGCCTAAAGCATTGACCTAGGTTTAAAATACAAGAAAGCATGAAAAAAGCCTTGTTACCCAGTAAGTGATGTATGGTGTACCTTCCTGATACCACTTTGCTAATTCAAATAGCATTTCCCAGACTTCCTCAAGAAAGGTGAAGTCCAGAGACTCATTTGCCATTTTCCACACTGCACTTTTTGTGCTGAGAAGATAGTAATATAGCACTCTAAGTGGCTACAGCACAGCAGAAGGCATGGTGAGTGTTAAAAGGCCATATACAAGTTTTAACAGTCATATAGATGGCTGATTGTCCAAGTAAAGAACAGATGAATTCATTAAAATCAAACAGAATCCTGCCACAAATCTAAATGTAACCAGTGTCTGGGGATCACAGAAATGTCTCCAGGTCCCTGAGGTCACTTTATGGACAAAATTAAAGGGGTGTCTTGAGGTAGGGTTTAAGGACAGAGTAGGTCATGATGCAAGCATTGTTACCTCCATCTTCATAATAGTAACTATCTCCATAAGGACTGGCTCCAGAAAACTCTGGAGTGTTTTTCTTTCGCTTTTTCTCTTCCTGCAACTCCTTTTCTTGCAAGAGTCGAGCTATGTCCTACAAACACAAAAGGAAATGGAAACAAATATTATCAGAAAATGAACAAACTTGACATAGTGGAGTTTGACTTTCTAATGCCAAGCTTTCATGCTATCCACCCATGCCTCTCCAGACTTTCAGGTATTAAACACATGCTATCCAAATGCTATAAATGATTATACAACAGCAGTGGCACATAATCTAGATAAGACAGGCTTTTTTAAAAATTGAAACTCAAACCTAACTCAATATAAAGACATGCAAACCTAGTACTGACTAAACCTGGTTATACAAGAGAATTTTTAAAATATGTATTTGTGGGCCCCTCTTCCAAGCTGATGATTATATAAGTCTGGATGAGGAAGGACACAGCAATGTAAAAACTATAATTTACACTTACAATTCAATTATAAAACTTTTCAAAAGAACTCTTTGGGTGATTTTGATTCAGCTTTGCATGGAGTACCACTACATTAAATAAAGAAGAGGAACCAAGTTTGCTCATATCTTCCAACTGTTTCATACCTAGGGAGTGTGTGACATTTACTATGTGTGAGGTATTTCAAGGAACAGAGTTTTTAACATTCCAACTTGTTTCCCAAAAGATTACCATTTCTTCATGAAAACAAAGATGAACATAAATAACGACAATAAAATTAAACTATAAATGCCTCAAAAAAGAGTTAAAATGCCTATGGGAGAATAAAAGAGGAAATATTACTTCTGCTTACAGGAATCAGTGCAGACTCTATATTGTGTTAGACTTTGAACAAAAATCTGAATTTCAATAAGTAAAGCAGAAAGAGATCAGCAAAGTTGTGAAAGTTTAACAGACACCAATCTGTTATTGGCCAAACCTCTAATTAGAACATAAAGTGCAAGGTACAGCACAGAAAAGTGAGGCCAGAAAACAGTCTAAGTAACACTGGATCATACACACTCCTTACAGGCAATCTTAGGAAGTCTAGAATCTGAAACACAGGATATGAAGAGTTATTCAAAGTTTGAGCTGGAAAGTGACAGTATTCTGAATGTGAAGATTATTTCTACAAAAGCCCCCAAAGTAGTACATGAACTTTTGGGCTCATGTAGACTTTTCTGGACAGAAGTTCCATACCTGCACCAGTTTTAACAGGCTAATATAAACATGGCAGTAATACTCACTGGGGCAAATGGTAATGTATTATAGGTAGTTCAAGATATTTCTTTATAAGGAATATAAGAAGTGTTTAAATGTTAAAGATTCACATTTAAAACAGTAATTACTATTCTTCTTTTTGAAATAGTCTGATGTGTCCAAATATTACACTATTAAGACTGCAAAGCAACCTTACAAAAAATTCATCTGAGTGGATCAGAACTTTTTCACATCCTGTGCAGAATCAAGTTTGATGCTAAAGCTAGGTAAATACGAAATGACTACCTACATTCTCAGGCTGGGATTTAGCTCAGTGGGTAGAGCACTGCGCTGCAGTCTCTGAGGCCCCGAGTTCAATTCCTAGCACCCCAAAAATGGGAGAAGGGCCTGGCAATCCACTCCCAAGGCAATCCCGAAGCACTCAGCCATTGAAAACCCTATGAGGGTCGCTATGAGTCGGATACCGATTCGACGGCACCTAAGAACAGCAACAACCTACATTCTCAGCTGTTTTTTTTTTTTTACTGTTCATCAACACGGCCTTACAAATCAGACTTTATGTTATGTAAATGACTAAATTCAAACTTTAAGTACATTAACATATTCATTTCTGCTGATTAACATATATATTATATATACTTGATATATTTTTGATACATAATCTACTTAAAAGACCATGCTATACAATGTCAGACACTTGAGTGAGCACTCACTAAATGCTGCAACTTGGAATGAGAGGTAAAGGATACGACCCTACCTAATACAGGCATACTTTTCAGGCATAGAACTATGAAGTTCTAGTACTTTGATGCAAAACTATCCCCAAGCTCTGAATGTGAAGATGATTCTCTTTTTCTCTTCCAGTTCAAGCCAGAGACGTTTTATCGGAGACATTAGGAGTAAAACAGAAACTAACAGGAGCTCCTTTGAGTTTCGATTTTTTTTCTGTACAATGAAAATTCTGAACCATTCAATCTTAAAGCTAAATGTTTTTGACTCCTTAATACATCTTATTAATACATTTGTGCATATTTATAGGTGCCAATGCTGTGCTAGATTCATTGCCTTGATGTCTTACAAAGTAATATATCAGTTAGGAAGAGAGACAGGGGTATGACCACAGGAGTGGAGAAAAATACAAGCTTCATCCTGAGCAGTCAAGTTTACTAAGGACCCAACACTACATTTCCCTAAGTGGTATGCTTTGCAGTAGATAAAAACTCTCACTGCAAAAAGTGAAGGAAAAAATACAAAGGAAAATTATCACACCCAACTGCCATCAAAAATTATTAAACTATACTCCAGGGGCCTTATAAGCTATTCAACTCAGTCCTAATGAAAACACAGAAAAAGCCACATTCCTAGTGTGAAGAACTAGGAGAGATAATACCCCTTCTCTATACATGCATTAGCTAGTCAAGGAAGTGCTACTTTTAACTAAATAGAAAAATAATAATCAAAATATGCCATGTATCATAGCATTGAATTTTTTTGCTCTTCTATGATCTCACCTCTTTTTTGAATAAGCATCTGCCTGAGTGAGGAAGGCTTGAGGAAGGAAAGGACAAAGATTCAGTGGGAAGTTGCCACTACATTATAAATGAGGCTTAGCACAAGTCAGTCTCCTTCCTGCAATGAATTCAGTTAGGTATTTTCAATATAAAGTAATTTCCTTTGAAACAAGCTAAAGATGGCAATTATTAGGCACTGTGCTTAAATGTACCTAACCAACTTAGTCATCTTTGATATAAACTACCTTCTTGATCCTCAGCTTCCTTTCTGTGAAAGGTTAATCTAGAATAACACTTTCCAAGCTCTGTTCCAGAGAACACTGATCTCAATAGGTTCTTTAAAAAGAGAGAAAAAAACAATAGAAAACATTTACCATACCTAACTCTTCAAAATGTACATTAACTCATTTTAAAACTTGGATAAGTGAAACCTGTTATCTTCCTGTAACCTAGCAATTTCAAAATTTATTTTATGACAGAGCTCTTTTTATTTATACTAAAAAGAATATGAAATGTGGATTTAGTGTTCCACATAACACAACAGAAAAACTCATGTATAAAAACTCTTAAACACTTTTAAAGTAATTTTCAATAATTTTTTAATTCATCAGGTAGATTTACTTTGGGCAAAAATGTAGAAATAACCCCATCCCATAGAAGACTTCTGAGTAATTATGTTAGCTGAAATAAGAATTTACCATATTTTCTCACCTCTCCCTTATTATCCAAGCTCACTCAACTCTAGAAAATGTGAAGTAATAGCCATAAGAAAGGGCACAGTTAAGGATCTCCAGAATGCTAGAGGAAAGTCATGTTAATAAAAACCTAGATCAACTGATTTTCTTGAAGAGGCTTAACAGCAGGCCATCGACCAATAGGGTATCAGAATTTATGGAGAATATATGGTCCATATCCTTCAAGTTCTCATCTAATAAGTGATGAAAGCAAAATGATTAACATAATCTAAGACATGCAAAACTGAATGCTCTAACATCAGCATTAATATAAATAAGGTTCAACAGAGCCCAAGGGAGCCCCATACATCTTTCCTAAGTAGAGAACACACTAATAAATCCATGGTACTGAAGGTTTTACCACCATCTTACAATGGTAGTGGTGAAAGAGGAAATCTGTGTGTGTGTGTGTGTGTGTGTGTGTGTGTGTGTGTCCTTTTTTTTCCCCTTTATAAATGTCAATGTTGGTGGCGTACAGAGTAATACAGCATTTGCTTTTTCCATTATGCAGCTATTACATCACTTTTGGTTACACTTTTATCAACTTATGAGGTTTTGGAAACTTTTGACTAACATGTAGTAAAACTCATATGCATATTTGGGTTATGTTCCCCTAATCTGAAAGAGGAAATCTTGAATTTAAAAACAAAGACAACTGAAAATAGGACTGTCAAATGACTGTCAGAAAGAAAAAAAAAAAAAGAAAAACATTCTATTAAGTAGCAATTAACATATTAACACCTAACACAGTAGAGATCTCAAAGCAGGTATATTCCCAAAAGGTTGATCCTATAAAACCAGGAAAACAGGATAACATCAACTTTATCAACATAAAACATTAACATATCTAGGATAAGGAAAGGAAAAATTTTCTCAACCAGATGCCTCCCCTTCCACCTGCATTTCTCTCACATATATGTATAAATTTATCCTGAAGTGCCAAATCACAGGCATATTTAATAATTAATACATATTGCTATTTGATCAAGTCTCCAAATATTACTAACTTATGTATTCTTTCAGAGTATAAAATTCTAGTAAGAGTGCTATGAATAAGCACCACAGCTCACATCTGATTTATTTTTTTAATATAAATTCTATACTAAGCTTATCCCTTTGTTGTTGTTGTTGTTAGGTGCCGTCAAGTCCGTATCCGACTCATAGTGACCCTCTGTACAACAGGGGAAACACTATTGTCAGTGCTTCTCTGCTGTTCATAGGGTTTTCAATGGCAGATTGATTTTTGGGAGGGGGTTGCCAGGTCCTTCTCCCAAGCCTACAGCTTCTGGTGTTCCCAGGCAGTCTCCCATCCAGGTACTAACCAGGCCTGACTCTGCTTAGCTTCCGAGATCTGACGGGATCGGATGCCACAGGGCTATGGCTGCAGGCAAGCTTATCCCTAAACAGTTCATATTATAGATGGATTGAAATCTTTGAACCAGTGTCACAATCTTTCATGACATGTCTGGGCATTTTCATGTTTACTTAAGCAAAAAATAAATAAAAATGTTTTTTTTTTTCCCTATAAGAGTAACACATTCCCATATACTTGGACCAAAATTTAAACACACACACAGAAACGCACAGACACACAATTTTATTACAGATTAAGTTAAATCAACTAAACACAATTTATTGGCTCTTTTAAAAAAACAGTGGCAAATATTATACTGTGACTGAAGAGAAAGGTCTCAATGGAATTAATGCACTGATATTAATCACAAACTCATAGTGGAGCACATGCCAAACCCATAAGCCCCTTTGTCAAGGCACCTAAAGAGAAATTCAGCTATTATATTTAAGACACTACATAAAACAGCTATTATTATCACTAGAGAAAAGAGGAGGAAGAGGAAACAGAGATGGGGTGGTGAAAGACCAAGAGAAAGGGAAAGAAAAGTGGCTCAGGGAAGAATGAGGAAGGGGACAGGAAATGTCCAGTACTAGAAGGAATATAAAAAATCCTCTTTCTACTTTTCTACATCTGTCTCACTGCACAGAAATGCTACTTTCCTCACAACTATGCTCTGTTAACACAATAAAATTACACCATAACAAAGTTGGAAATGCTAACTCGTCCACACACAGCTGGATAACTTCATTACTTCTCATGAAATGTAATTCATTAAGAAAAATCTGTCCCAAGAGGAAAAGGGCTTTGATATTTATATCTGGTTATTAGGGGTGGTCAGGGTAGAAGCTACTCAAGAGACCTGATCTCAAAATTCTCTAAAATTTAGGTGAAAACTCAGAGAGGAATTTTCTACAACCCTATTGCTGAATTACTAATTAACTAAGTAGATGCTACAAGGAAGAAGGGCAAAGCAGGAGTAGGGAGAGAATTAGTACAGCTCATGACTACAAGCAGTGATTTTCCAAATACCAGCCAGAAGAATTAGCACTATTGTTGTCAGTCTCTCCCTTTGAGGCATCCTATATTATCCTTTAAGGACAAATTTTATTAATACAAATTTTGTTCACTTCATATTGATAGCATACTAGTAAACTAAGAGTCACATTTTTCTATGAGAAAAGAACATCGTGGCACACTAGCCATCTCCTAATCTAACAACAACAACAACAATCTAAGACAGCCTGTAGCCACACCCCTCTGGCATCCGATCCCGTCAGATATAAGAAGCTAAAGAGGGTCGGGCCTGGTTAGTACTTGGATGGGAGACTGCCTGGGAACACTAGGTGCTGTAGGCTTGGGAGAGGGACGGGCAACCCACTCTCAAAAATCAATCTGCCACTGAAAACCCTGTGAACAGCAGAGAAGCACTGACAGTAGTGTTTCACCTGCTGCACGCAGGGTCGGATAACAACTTGATGGCACCTAACAATAATAACAACAACGATCTCATCTAGTTACTAAACCTTCACTACTGTATTTCTTTTTTCTTTCTTTTTTTTTTTTTTTTCAATACAGAGCAAGAGGGAATGCTTAATGGTCAGAAAGTAGCGGAGGGCCAAAAGGTGAGAAGACTGGAAAGGCAAGTAGATGTATGAAGCCCCCTCAGATCACACCACACTGGACTACACTTAAATCTGTTCAATTTCCCTTTCATTCTGTGCATGTCACTCTGTAAGAGAATCTAGGCTGTTAGAAGATGCTGAATTATGGAGAAAACACCTGTCTAGAAAGCAAAAGGAAAAGAGCAGTTACTGACTTCTTAATGTACCACAGGCCTCATATATATGATCTCACTGAAAATTCATAATAGACTTTTAGAGTATGTGTAATTAACATGCCTTGAGCAATTTGGAACCCGAGATTCTGTACACTTAAGTGAGATGCTGAAAGCCACACAGCGAAGTTAGAGAGCTAAAATTTACACTGAAGTTAGCCTAACTACAAAGCCCACATGCTTTATATTGTATACAACAGATCTGAGGCAGAAGCAGAAGTTAGGAAAATTGAGCCACACAAACATTTTTCTCATCTTATTATAACTTGGAACTAATCACTTCTTCAAGCATTAATTTCTTCATTTGAAAAATGGAATTAATCACATTGCTTACTTTCTGTAAGATTACTATATGTGTATGTGGGCTGGGATTTAGCTCAGTTGGTAGAGTGCTGCGCTGCAGTGTCTGAAGTCCCAAGTTCGATTCCCTGCACCGCAAAAATGGGAGAAGGGTCTGGCAATCCACTCCCAAGGCAATCCCAAAACAGCCACTGAAAATCCTATGAGGGTCGCTGTGAGTCGGATACCGACTCAACAGCACCTAACAACAACAACAATGTGATTACTACTTAGAGTCTATGTGCCTACAATAATGTTTTGGTTTCTCATTCAATATTGTTTTTCCATGAATTGGGGTTTGGTGGGGGGAAATGACTAGTATTCATAAGAAGTCAACTCAGAAGGGTGCCGTAGAGTATGCCTGTAATCTCAGAGACTTGGAGTCAGATGCAGTAGAATTGTGAGTTTGAGGCCAGAGGCAGCCTATGTAACTTACCAAGACTCTGTTGCTCAATAAAAAATTTAAAAATGGGCTAGAGGTGCAGCCCAGGGGTAGAACACTTGCAGAGTATAAGTGAGTATAGGTTCAACTTCCAAGTACCACAAAATTTAAAAAAGAAATGATTTTTTTTAAAAGTGAAGTCAACTCATTCCTGTTACTTTAAAAAGAGAGGTTTCCTGTCTACAAAAATATGATCACTTCTTTCAGTCTCCAGTTTCATTCCCAAAGCACAGCCTTTACTATAGAAACGCAACCCATCCTGTTAAAAAAGAGCTTCCTGTGTTGCTAGCAAGAATATTAAAAATCAGTCCCTAGTTCTTACTTGCAGTTCAGATTATCACATAATTACTGTTTGTTTCTTGAACATACAACTAAATACACTCATACCAGGTGCCTCACACTGATTTGTCATTGAACAAGAAGTCTTAGGGGAACAAGGGTGGCTTGGTGGGAATAGCAGTATATACAAGCTAGTCTACTGATGACCCTGATCACAACTATTTAATAGGGTGATCACATGTGCCACTTAGCCAGCATAGTGGCAGTTTACGGAATTATTAACGGTACCCCCTTTAACTTTCAAAGGTATTTCTGGATGCATAAAAAATCACAGGGTCACTCTACTGTGAAAAATGACAGGTCATCATCTTCTGTTTGAAAAGTGAAAACAGTAATCAAGAAAAGTATAATTACATGAAGGAAGGTAGACATATAACCAATAAAAGCGGAAATGAACTGTTTTGTACATAGTGCTGCAAATATAACACACAAAAGCAAGTTAATATAGTTAACTATAAATTCTAGTCTTCTCACAAACTAACCCACTATTGTTAATTTCAATCATTTTCAGCTTTAAAAATAATAAAACTTAAACATATACAGAATCAAACAGATTGGTGACTTAAACCATCAGATGTGAGAAAAGAGAAATCATCAAGAAAAAGTGAGAAAAATGCCAGATCCTGGCTCCACACAAGGACTAATCCCTGACTCTGGTTTGGGTTCTAATCAAAATTTGTAAGAATAATCCAGGCACAGAAATCTTTATGAGCTCAACGCTGCTCCTAATGATTTACTTCTTTCAGATCCTCAGAATATGACCTTATTTAGAAATAAGGTCTTTGTGGATATAATTTGTTAAGCCAGGGCCACATTAGATTAGAGTGGGTCCTCAAACCAATGACTAGTGTCTTTATAAGGAAATAAGAGGGCACAAAAATATGCACAGGATGAAGGCCACATGCCAATGCAGGCAGAGACTGAAGTGATGCAGCTGCAAGCCACAGACTGCCAGCAGTCCCCAGGAGCAAGGGAGAGTCAACAAGGAATCTCTTTCAAGAGGAATCATGACCCTGCCAACATCTTCATTTTAGACTTGAAGCCTCCAAACTGGGAAAAAATACATTTAGGTTCTGTTAAGCCAATAAGCTTCTCATAATTTGTTTTAGCATGCTAAGAAACTGACTCACACCTTAAATCAAATTATCCATTATCATCTCTCAAGACTTCACCAGGCATTCAACTATTCAAGAGGTAATAAGTAGTGGTCCACAGAGAACAATGCTGGACTACTGTCCTCCATATAAGGAGAGTTCTGCTACAGCGAATACAAAAAGCACCCTGTCCTCCTCGGGGTGAGGGTATTTAATAAGTTATACCTCATCCTTCTTCTCCTGAATGCGTCGTCTCTCTGCCTCGATAGCCAGCTTCTCCTGTATTTCCTGAGCAATTTCACAGTCTTGTTTTTCACTAAAAAAGAGGTGAAAATAATAATGAATAAAAGAATAACGAACTTTTTTTCTAAAAATAATAAACATAATTTATTAAATAATATGGACTCTAATATATTTTAGCTCACTTAATTCTTATGACAATGATATGAAGAGAATGATGTCAAACTTTACAGATGTGAAAACTGAGGCCTGGATAAGTCACATTTCCCCAACATCACAAAGTAAATGTGTGGCAGAACCAGAATCGGATCCAGACACCATAATGAGAAGCTCCAGCTTCTTCTACTGTGCCATATCATTTCACCCTATAGGGTCACTCTAGAGGAGGACAGACATGTCTCTCTAAGATTCTGCAAAGGCAATACAGACTAGGAGATTAACGTCCACCAATAGCAAAATACAGAGTGTTCAGCAAAACTCTGTGAGTGCTCTCTGAGACCCTGGGTTCCATCCCCAGCACCACAAAAATGGGAGAACGATGTGGCAATCCACTCTCAAATCAATTCCGAAACAATCAGCCATTGAAAACCCTGTGAATAGCAGAGAAGCACTGACATAAACTGGGTATGGTACAAGGTTGGGGACTGTTTCATTCTGTTATACATAGCATCGCTAAGAGGTAGATCTGACTTGATGGCACATAACACCTAGAGGTAGTGGTATGATTCTGAGATGATTCATCTAAATGTTTTAATTTTTCAATTTCAACAATGAACAACAACAACAACAACAATAATAATAATAATGGGACAAAACCAGTTTATGTTCTTTAACTTCAGTTCCCAAAAGAAGCTTCTCTGGCAGTGCCAGCTTTCTCAATACATTGGCCACTAAGGAAACCACATGTTGTAATATTGCTGCACAGTTTCTGGTTTTTGGTTTTTTGTTTGCTTATTGGATTTTGGTATTTGGGCACTCAATAAAAATTTACAGAACATACCACAGATCAGGTACCATGCTCACCACCAAAGATACAAAAATGAGTAAATCTTCCTGCTGCCCTCTGAAGCTCATAATTCTAATGGGAAAAACCAGGGAAATCATTTTGACAAAAGACTGAGATCCTTTAACACAGCAACTTTAAAACAGCAGTTTCCACAGGAAATGAAGTTTGACTCTCTCAAAAATCACAATAACTGCCCCGAGGTGGAGAAATCTGGTTTTAAGTTTCAAGAAAAATCAGTGAGATGCTTAAATTTCTAAAATGTGATTATCTCTGGGGAGCTATCTTTTATACAAAGCTGTTAAGTTAGATAATATAAACAAAAACATGCTTAGAATTGATTATCTAAAAAGATGCCAGAATAAAATTCTAATTGAGATTTATATTTACAGTTCATTTGCTAAATAAATACATCTCCCCAATCTCTTGCTGCTAGGTAAAGTTAAAATGTTCAGGGACTCACTAACTTAGTTGTATATTCCAACTAAGTTTAATGTAAGTCTTTTGTAATTAAAAAGAAATAAAGGTAAGGAAAACAATATTCCTTACATCTCTGGAGAAAAGGAAACCCAAATATTCTATTCTACCAAAACTAAGGGGATAAAAATCATCCTCATCCACATAAGGAAATGGTCATTTTGACATGCTTGCAAATCAGTAGATGCAGATGAAGTTAGAAAGCAGTTGAAAATAACATAAATAAAAAAATAAGGAACAATTTTTCTAAAAACAATAAACATAATAGTAGTGCATATACACAAACAAGGCAGAGCGGGAGAGCGAGAAAGAGAGAGAAAGAGCGAGTGCATTAAACCAGAAACAGCAAGACTTTTTTAAAACCAGTAGGAAAGCAGCAACTAAATGAGAAATTCTGGAGACCTGATTTCAGGTCCCTCCTCTAACACTGGTAACTATGAATCACACCTCCTTATGCCAGTTAACCAGCTATTAAAAAATGTTTGGATGTAATGATTTTATGTTATAGGTCAAATGATCTATGATTCCCTTCCAATCAAACAAAATAAAATAAAATAAATAAAAATCAACTCAGAGAAACTTCTACTTATATTTCCTCTTATATTTCATTCACTTATTTAAAATACCACACATAAAGTCATAGTTTTTGTTTTCAAAGACTTTTCTACCTGGACCGCCCAATGAATGTAAAATCTGTGTAGGAGTAAGCTGTACTAACTACATGCAAGGTGATAATAAATGGGAAGAAAGCAGAAACAGTCACGAGTGACATAAGAGGATGCATCTCTTCGTACAGAAAATAAAAAGTAAAGTTTCAGCTGATCTTCATGATTTCAAGCCATATTTCCACATAGGGTCAGCTCTAGCTCAGTCAGTTAATTATACAGAACCAGGAGGAAGTAAAAGAAAGAAAGAAGCAGTAAATAACTGGTAAGACTGGCTTTGCACAGTGGCCTCAGGACCAAAATAAGTGAAAGGTTTCAGTTCATTAAAATCTGCAGCATGTGATTCTTCCCACCATGCCTACCAAGATGCCAGGGAGTGAAAGCTAAAAGACTTCCTTACTAACTTACTAAATATTTCCAAAATCTAGGAGTCCCAGGAAAAAATATGATGTGTGGTTCTTTTATTTGGAACCTATAATCCATCACTTTCCAACTCCTGGCTTCTATTTTATAGTGGTTTGTCTTAATAATCTAGGAATAGCCTCATCCTGTCACTAGCCTGATTCAGGATTCTGAACTTCTGCATCAACCTCAGAGCCAGCCTTCCTGACACAAAACTGTGAATGACAGAAAAGGGAACATTCAGAACACTGGCTCTCATCTCATCTCCACGTGTAACAGTGTAACACTCAGCCTCAGACCACCTCAAATCGGTCTCTTCTTACAGCTCCATTACCACTACTCTCAACTCAAGTCTCATCATCTCTTAAATGGCCCACCTCTCAATTGTTGTTAGGTGCCGTCAAGGTATCAGACTCATAGCGACCCTTATAGGGTTTTCATTGGCTGAGTGTTTCGGGATTGCCTTGGGAGTGGATTGCCAGGCCCTTCTCCCATTTTTGCAGTGCTGGGAATTGAACTCGGGACCTCAGAGACTGCAGCGCAGTGCTCTACCAACTGTGCTAAATCAAAGCCCCACCTCTCAATAGCTACCTTCAATCTTTCCCCTGTAATCCTATCCCCACCCAGTCCTCAAAGCAGGTCCCAGAATGATAACCTAAACCTCCATCAAGAGTTCTCTATTTTGTATAGTATAAAATATATATAACAAATAATTCCTTACCATAACTTTCCTGACCTTTTTGGTCCAGTTTTCACTACTCTTCTAGTCTCATCTCCTTCTTAAGCCTCTAATCATACTCTGCACTCCAGCAATACTCAACTTCTTACAGCTGCCATGCATTTCCAGATCCTTTAACCTCTTGCCCTTTTGCATACTATTCCTTCTGTTAGAGTGGTTCTCCCCCAATTATCACTATGAACTTCTAATTAACAATCAAAGTTTGGACTAAACATATCACCTGTGTTCTGTAGCTTTTCCTAGCCTTTCTCATACACAATAAAGTCTTCTTCACAAAAAATAAAAACTCAAACCTTTCCTAAAAGGCAACAAAAATGATAGGCTTTCCTTTTTTGCTTGAACATGATACTAAAGTAAATTAAGGGGTCTCTTTAATGTCTCCCATTACTCTTTCTTTCTCAACACAATTATCTTGTGGTTAAATCTACCATTAAAGGTTTAAGTAGCCACTCTCAAGAGAAGAAATGTACCCTAGAGCTTTAAAACATTACCAGAGTTAAAAGTCACTGTGCTGGAAGGACTTGAGAAGCGATAACTTACATTTATTTATCTATCTGTCAAGGGAGGCCATTGAGAGAGTTTGGTCAGATGCTCAAGTTAAGAAGAAAATTAAGTATAGAACTCAGAGCTTTCTAGAACATACTATTTCTCGAAAACCAAGGAGCTCAAGGAAAGTAGTAGGAACAAACATAGCTCAGAAATCAAAAAGAATTCAAAACAAATCATAAAGATTTTTGATGTCTACAGCAACAATTATTTCAGTGGATTCCCCTAAACTGTGAGGCAGAGGAAAGGAGATTATTTTCTCTGTGTTACAGGGGAGAAAAATAAATCCAGAGAGATTAACCAATTGGTTCAAAGTCACAGAGCTAAAAAGTTGTTAGAATTAACACCATGATTCACATGGCCCAAAACCCAGTCAACTATTCTAATAACACAGAAAAAGATGCAAATAAAGAAAACTATTTGACAGCTAGTGTAGGATTTGCAACCTAACAACGAAAAGTATCAGGCAGAGGAAGTGTCTCCTGCATGGCCCAGCTGCAAGCTCCACAGCTGTTCCTCATTCAGTCCCACTCCCCAGATCCTCACAGGTCTCTGTAGCGCTTCTGGAGCTGAGCCTGGGCTTTCAGATCTTCCTCTTGAAGCTGCTTAGCCACCTGGAGATCATGCTGCACCAAACGGTTCCGCTGGATGTTTGAGGCCAAATGATGCTCAACTGAGGCAGAATGATTAAAGAGAGGAGTTACAATGCTTTAGTTAGTAATAAACCTCATAATAAATTTCAGAAGAGCCTTATCATTAAAAAGCTTCACACCTACCACTTCATTTTTATGCTTTCAGTAGCAGTGGATAATAGACAACACAAGAATTATTATTTCCATTCTTCCACTGAATAAAGGACCCCAAAGAGTGAAATAACTTCCTTTTGGTCACATGGCAAGAATGTGGCAGTGCCAAGGACTTCTATACAAATATACTAAACCAGGGCCACGGCTAAGCCTAGTACCACATATTGCTACTATACTTGTTAGCTGCATTTTTCAATTCTTTTTATACTAACATATGAAATGATGAATCACAAACTATGAACTCACAAATATGTACGTAATTTAGTCCTACTTGCCATCAGAACACTGTGTAAGTGTTCAGAAAAATCTACAATGTGACTTCACCTAACACTACTATTGCCTAGGAAAGATGTTCATGGCCCTTTTAGAGGGGCAAGAATAGTCTTATGCTGGCCTCTGACATATACCAGTCTGTTTATAATCACTGTCTCCCTCCCACAAGAGAGAGAAATGGGTCAAGTATCTCTTCTCTTCCTACATATTTAGCAGTTATCTAATCCCTAATAGCCTATATTACACTCCAAAATACTCAAAAATTCATTCTTTGTTCAAGCATCACTTACCTAGACAAATCCCTCAGGATGGATGTATGGGGTAACCTGGTGACTGTGTTATTGTTGTTAGGTGCCAGCGAGTCCTGTCTGACTCATAGTGACTCTCACAGGGTTTACAATAGCTGACAGGTTCAGGATTGCTTAGAGTAGACTGCCAAGTCCTTCTCCTGTGTGTTCTCTCTCTACCTCACCCTAAAAAAGCAGCCTAAATCTACTATTAAAAACAAGAAAACTAAAGGCCTATGAATGAGAGCCATTACTCACTTTCTTGTTCCTGTAGGCTGTGAGCCAGGGTGTGGTCCTCCAAGACAGCAAAATCTCGGCAAACTGCAGAGGATGAGGGAAGAAGCACAGACAGGAAGGTTTATCAGTAGTACTTCAATATAAAAAGAAAAGAATTTTGCTTACTTCAAAACTATCGATTCTAGTATTATGAGATGATCAACTTTGTAACTTGCAGTGCATAAGTGACTAGTAAAGTATGAAGTTTTCATTCACCAAAATCCACATAATGCCTGTTCAATGTCAAGCACAGAATGTCACAAAATCATGGTTACCCCTAATCCCTGGCCGGAGGTGAGGATATTAACCAAGGCACCAATAACTCAGAGGTATAGAAATTTCAATCCACTTCTATAAGGAGAGGGTAAGTACTTCTAAAACAGAAGAGTTAACAATGTTCCATATATTGCTACAGAGAAAGGGCTGAGTTCTTGAAGGGTCAGTAAAGTCAAAAGAAATCTATCCTGTGCCTAAACCATCTGTAGTTCAAGAGATACTCTTCAGAGAGTAATGCCTATTTCAGTGTCCTTAAGGACAAACACCACTTTTGTTAGCCTCTCAGTTAGGAACAGATCTCTACTTTAAGAATAATCACATTGTTTAAAAGGTGTTCCCCCTAGGATATGAGTTAAATCCTGGTCTTTAGATCTCTCTTAGCCTACAAGTGCTTCCAAATAATCTACAAAAAGAAAGAAAAAGAGCACTCTAGAGGAAACCAGGAATCTGCGCCTAACTTAGCCTCCATCTGAAGACCCAGGCAAGAGTATTTGCTAGCCTCTCTTATTAGAAGCAAAATGAGAAGAGATTGCCTCTGAGGTCGTTTACCTCAAACTGCAATTTAAATTCCCGTTTCTTAAAAGAAACTGACAAACAAAATATGAAGAACTCTATTCCAAACATGCAATGAAGGTTAAAAAAAGGAAAACTCCCCAAAGCCTCAGACTATTATAGTGAATGGGACTCATGAAACGGTCCCTTTGAAATGGGTTTATGGGAGAGAAATCACTCCTGCCCAAGAACCATATTAAACTGAATGTTGTTGTTGTTGTTGTTAGGTGCCCTCAAGTCAGTACCCGACTCATTTGTTGTTGTTAGGTGCCGTCGAGTCAGTATCTGACTCATAGCAACCCTCATAGGGTTTTCAATGGCTGACTGTTTCGGGATTGCCTTGGGAGTGATTGCCAGGCCCTTCTCCCATCCGACTCATAGCGATCCTACATACAGGTGAAGCACTATTGTCAGTGCTTTTCTGCTTTTCATAGGGTTCTCAATGGCAGATTGATTTTTGGGAGTAGGTTGCCGGGTCCTTCTCCCAAACCTACAGCACCTGCTGTTCTGAGACGGTCTTCCATCCAAGCACTAACCAAGCCCGACCCTGCTTAGCTTCTGAGATCTGACGGGGTCGGACACCACAGGGCCATGGCTGCAGGCTGAATATGGTCTGCTTATTCTTTTCTCAAATATAACAGCAAAACCAATAATTCTAATAGAAAGTGTTGTTCTTTTTCATTAGGTATACTCTCAGAAAATTCTAATAACTTGAGGCCCAGGCCCAAGTGACTCTGTATTTCACAGAATGAAAGTGCTTTCAAGATGAGTTACCACTGTCATTTAATAGGTGAGAAACCAAAGGACCAAAACGAAGGAAGGTCTCACTAGGACTATATATAGTGCATTAGTGACAAGGCTGAGGTGTTAATTGCTAAGCCAAACAGAGATCTTTCTTTCCTTTCCAATGCTGTGACAGCCCTTCTTGACTTGAAGTAAACCTTCATCAAAAAAGATTGAGAAAAGGCCAGGCAAGATGTTGCAAGCCTGTTATTTCAGTGATTCAGAAGGTGGAGGCAGGAGGATTGCGAGGATGAGGCCAGAGGCAGCCTGCATAACTCATCAAGACCCTGTCTCAAGAAGAAGGGGCCAAGGGTACATGTCAGTGGTACAGCACTTGCACAATATGCAGGATGCCTTAGGTTTGGTTCCCTAATACTACAAAAAAAAAAAAAAAAGAGGAGAGACAGAGAGAAATATATATGCTCTCTAAAATACTTCAATTAATTAATATCTAATTTTTAAACAGAAAATCCCTTCATAGTTTAATTTATAGAAAAGATATATTGAGACTGGATTAGCCAAAATGAATATAATCAAATCTTATATGAAAAAATGCTACTTTAAAACATGACCTTATTATCTAAAGCATCCTTATTATAGCAGATAAGCTTATGCTTATATAGATCAATGTTTAGATTAATCCTAAAAAGTAATATTTTCTAAATCATGAGTATCAAGCTATTATTAGGTCATAAAAATAATTTACTAAGTCTGATACAAGCATTTTAAAAATGAGTACAATAGAAAATAACAGTATTTAATACATAGAACAGGAGATTATAATTTGGACAAACTATTTTTCAATATTTCATAAACACATCACATAAATACAAATACACGTAAAAGATATGTACTAGGTCACAATATCAAACATATACCATTCTGTAGATTATAGTTAAAAAATTAAAATCTACTCAATTTACATTATTAGATCAGCAAGTTATGCCAACCATATATTTTATATATTTATAATGTCATGCTGACTAAAATTAAAAGTTATGTAGAGAATCACACAACTGCAATAATTGTATTTTTATTTTAGTACAACATTAGAAACAAAAAGTATATTGTTTGTGGATGGATACATCTGTAGTTAAAAAAAAAAGCTGGTATGTGACACACAAACTGAATTTAAAATAGTAGTTATCTCTAGAAAGAGAAGAAAAAGTGCATGTGTGTCTTAGCTGTATAAGCTACTTTATTTTTAAAAAAACAAAAAGAAGATAAGCAATTAAAGTGAAATATTACCATCTACTTTAATTTAGGTGACAGGTTCCTGGGTTATCTTTCCTTTATTTCCCTCCCTCTCTCTGTCCTTATTGCTGTGCTGGGAATCAAATCCAGGGGCTAGCACATGCTAGGCAAGGAAACTACCACTGAGCTACAACCCCAATCCCCAGCCCAAGTTCCTGGGCTTCTGTATTCCTGTGCTTTTTGTAATGTTCTATATATAACATTTTAAATTCTACAATTAAAGATAGATTTTTATTCCACTTCTTTCATTTCATCAGTAACATTTATGGCAAAACCACAAATGTGAAGGACGATAGCTTGACACAACAGGTGTTAAGAATTACTAATTACCTTAATGACTCTTTTCAAGGATTTTTAAATGTCTAAACAGCTGGAGTAAAGTGTACTCAATTGTTGTGAATTACCCTGACTCTAGGACCAAGCTCTGAGCTATAACAAGGTCTAGAAAATCTTCAACGACTTCAGGGAAGTACACATTTGCATACATACATACACACATATAGCGCTTCAGAGTTTACTAAGAGCATCCAAATGTATATTATTATTTACACTGAAATACTATTTGCCCAATCTACAATTTCTTCCACAGCCACTCCTACTTCCTTTCAA
This sequence comes from Pedetes capensis, assembly GCA_007922755.1. Classification (NCBI taxonomy): domain Eukaryota; kingdom Metazoa; phylum Chordata; class Mammalia; order Rodentia; family Pedetidae; genus Pedetes; species Pedetes capensis. The sequence continues at coordinate 13,748 of VMDO01005750.1, read as the reverse complement.
GACTCCCTCTGCATTCTCTGCATCACTACTCCATTGCAAGCTAGAAAACAGTCACACACCCAGTTCCCTCTTTAAATCAGTAACTAAACTGGAATTTCAGAAATCTCTGCATACAGGCCAAGTTTTAGAGCGTGGCTGCAACTCTGCTCCTGCCTAACCTATCCTACTTGGAAGTGAGCAACCCAACAATAAACACCATGGACTTGTCATTCCACGTTCCCTCTGAGCACATTTCACATAAAGCACTGGAACCTGGGCTTCGTCCTCCCACTCCACAAACTTTTCCTTCCCATGTTCATTTTCACTCACTCAGAATTCAGGCTGATCTTGCTATAAACCAAACCCATCACTGTCTTCTACTGTCCTAATCTGCTGCTAAAATGAGCTTCCTAACCATAGTCAATTTCATAGCTGTTCTTATTCGCACTCAGACCTCAGTGGTTCAGTAGGCTGTTCCCTTTACTCCAAACATTTTCCCAAAGCTAGGGTGCAGTGGCTAAGTCTCTTTTGACCACTAAAATTCATGTAATTCTACTGCCTGGTGAAAAGAGCATCCACAGAAAAGAAACGCATTTTACTCTTCAACTCAAGCACACAGCTGCCTCCCCATCCAGCTGCAAACTCTTTTGGACAGGGACTTTGTGGGGGTAACTGACCAATAAGTACTAGGTGTAGCTATCATACAGTGAGAGTGTAGGAAATAAGCATTAATTTAAAAAGGTTAAGAAAAACTAGCCAATCAAGTCAAAGAACAATATGAGTTCCACAAAGAAAGAAAACAATTACACGAACAGAATTAAGCTCTGCCCTTATAGTTACAACAGCATCACTGACTTGTAAGTTTTATCATATAATTATTTACAGTCGTAAATTACATGAAAACTAGAACTCTCTCATTCTAATAAAAAGTTTTATTATATTTTAATCCAAATATGTGCATGTAATCTTGGTATCATGGCACACACACATATGTGTAAACTTAGTGACTTGGGAAGCCTGAGTAGGAGGATCAAGTGTTCAAGGACAAAGGCATCTTGAGTAACACAGGATCCTGAGTAACACAAAATAAAAAGTTAAAAAGCGGCTGGAAATATGGCACAGTGGTAGAGCACTTGTCCAGCATGTGTGACCCCCTGGGTTAAAACCACCAGTACTGAAAAAAGACAAAACAAAAAAGCTCAAACATGGAAGTATACAGTGAATGTTTACACTAAGCAAGTCTCAAAAATGAGGAAGTAGATTAACTCCCTAAATATATTCAAACATACCATCACCCAGTCATCTTCCTTCAAAAGAAGGGTAAATCGCATTCAGTTGTAGATTCTCCGTAAATAAATCTTATTTTATGCACTTAATAAACATTTTTTTACTCAAGAAAATGTGCTCTGTTCTATTTCAGAATGAGTAAGTCATTCCAAAACCATCAAAGAGGTGGAGACGACAGAAAGGTAAGTAGATATAACATCATCTGATAGAAGTTATACTAAAGATCTACAGTAAATTCTCTGAAAGCATAAACATTGGAGTGGTTATGCTAGTTATAAATTGGAAGTAGATATACTGAGCGTGGGAGACCTGGGTCAAATGTATCAGGCACCCTCAAAGTAATTACATTGTGAAGTGGATTTCAAAGGAAAGTTAAAACTACTATAGGCAGACGTGATAAGCATTTATGGCAGAGGGACGAATTCTGAAAATAAGACACAAAAGACAAAAATGCACAGGATGTCCTCAAGTTCTGTGTCCAGGAAACACAGAACCCCAAAGGTAATCACAATAAGAGATAAGATAGGAATGCTCTATGCACCACACTGAGGAACTGATTCTTCGTTCCATCGGCATTCCTGTAGAGTTTGTATGGCATGCACCAAAGAAAATCTAATGTTCACCATGATACTCCACCACAAGCCAACTAAAAACTACCTTTTATAGTTTTTTTCTTCTTGAATTGTTAATATATCTTTCTTCTTTTTGTTTTTTCATTACTTCTCCCTCCTCACACATCTACTCACCAACTTTATCCCTCCAGCTCCAGAGACAGTACATTCCCCAGTTTTCCTACCAATATTGGGGGGTTCCATCTATATAAGTCCAGAACTATTCCTTTTACAGACAGCATCCATCTCTCCTCCTCCTGGCTATTATGAAATAGAAACTAAACATCTATATTCAATAATCAACATGTTAAGAGAAAACAGAAAACTGAATGATTTGAATGTCCCTAAAATTCCAGCGCCCTGAAAACAAATTTAAAGTCCTAAAATAGTGGTTTCATAAATGTTTCCTTAGTCATTAGCAGTACCAGATTATGATCTGTCTTTTACCAATAAAGAAGTATATGGCTATTTTTTACATAAAATATACTTAAGACTCAGGAGGCAGAGGTAGGAAGACCGCGAGTTCAAGGCCAAAAGCAGTCTGTGTAACTTAGCGAGACCCTACTCAAGATAAAAAATTTAAAAACGGGCTACAAGTGCAGCTCAGTGGTACAGGCCTTGCAAAGTATATTTGAGGACCTGGGTTCGGGCCCCTAGTACTGCAAAAATGAATAAACAAATGCATTCAATATTGCTATTTTAGAAAGCTCACTTAAAACAAATTTCTCTCTTCCTTATTCGGAAACTACATATTCTCTCTAAAGTCTGTCTCAGGTGACGTAGATTTAGAAGTAACAGTGTAAAACAGTCTTTGATTCCCACCCCCCCCTTTTTTTTTGTGGTACTGGGGGTTGAATCCAGGACCTCATGCTTGCATGCTCTGCAAGTGCTGGACAACTGAGCTGCACCCTCAGCCCATTTTTTTACTCTTTGACACAGGATCCCACTAAGTTATGCAGATTGCCTCTGGTCTCGAACCTGCGATCCTCCTGCCTTCACCTCCCGAGCTGCTGGGATTACAGGCGTGCGACACCGTGCCCAGCTCCCTTATCTCTTTTTGTAGGCATATAGAAGTGTCCTCCTCCATTCCCACACTAAGCAATCCCATGTACATCTACATACATGCACACACCTCCTAAATGCAAGTAGAAAGTTTGCTTACTCTGCTACTAAATGAACATATTCTTGAATTTTAGCTAATAATCAGACTCTTAACCCATATTTATATGGCCAACACTAGTGAGAAAAAACTCAGTGTGGGGACATTTTACTAAACTAATTCTGATCAAAAGTTTAAAAGTTCTGAATTATATTCCTATTAGCAGAACAGTTCCTTTCACTTCAGTTAAATATACAGAATCAGTACACATCATCTAATCCTCCCTTCCCACCCAAACTCACAAATTTCCTGTCCCAAGGAATGGCTACATAATACTTTCATACAATATTCAAGTAAGGTACACATTCACAACTCTTTTCCAGTTAACTCTATACAAATTAGAAAAGAAGTGAAAAAGCCATTCTCCTGTCATTCTTTTATCTTCCCCCAACACCTTCTAAAAGTACAATTTCTATGACTCAGTCTTTATAAGCTTCTACCACATAAAGATGCTTACATCAGTAATACCTTCACTACAGACTATTTCTTTCAGCTGTTTTCTCTTTAATGGAATGGGTGAATTTTATAAATTATCCTGCTTTTATAGATATGCTATTAGTAGCAGATGAACTGCACACTCATCGTTTTGAGGGCAGGTATTGTGCTTGCCTTCATTTATTCTCTAGGCATGAAAACATCCTATATGAACAAGAAAAGCACTGTACAAGACTTATTTTGTCTTGAGAAAGTGGGACAGGCAGCCACAACTGACATTTATATAATGGTTGTGGATTATAATAAACTTTCATGTTTATTCCTCCTGACCACTAAAAAATGTTTTTGAAACATCCTCATTTTATTTCTAAAGAAACTAAAACACAAAGGAATGAAGTGGCTTTGAGTGTCCTCACCCAACAAAAAGATGTGAAGTTAAATATACCTCTTCTGGCCACAAATATTTCTGCTCAAAAACTGAGAGAAAGTGGTATATTTCCAGTATGTCAGAAAATAGTAGTATTATTAAATACTAATTAAAATAAGGCATGTACATTAGATTCTTTGAAAAGGAGAATAAAATTAAATTTCAGTAAGGATGGTTTAGGTCCTAAAAGAAAATGATGGGACATGATTTATTTTGTCCATTTACCAGGAATAGACTTTTAGCAATGAAAAGTCAGGAGTAGACCTGTAGACAA